>PVHP010014827.1:0-38593 GCA_004024765.1 Zapus hudsonius
ACTATAGTTTGGTGAGGACCTCTAAAACCACTACATTTGACTTTTGGCTTATTTTGCATTCATAGATTATATAATGGATACTTAGAGAAAAATAAAACAAGCATTCTAATAATTCCTACATGTTTTAGATATTGGTCCAGTTTTTCATTAATTTAGGAGGCCATTCCTGGCCAGCTGTATAATTACAGACAAATGAGGGAGAGGGCACACCTTAGAAAAACAATTCACCTGGAGGCCATGATGCAATGGATTCTCCACAGGATACAGAACAAATAGTAACAGTAACGCCCTCCCTAATGCTGCTTCAGGACTATTCCTTCTATGCTACCTGCATATTGAGCTCCTGTTCAAACTTTTAGAAATAGTAGGCTTGTAGGATTTCAGTACTAGGGTGTTATCTTCTTGTTATTACAATAAAATAACTAAGGTAGTCTACTTACAAATAGGAATTTTTTTTTTTTTGGTTAACATGTTAGAAGTTTCAGTCCATAGTTGATGGGTCCCATTGCTTTTAGCCTGTGACAAGGAGAATATGGTGAAGGCTCTCACCTCACCAAAGCCAAAAGCAAAGAAGGAGAGAGATTAGAAATTAGGTTCAAGTCTACTATTCACAAATATGCCCCCAATCTCCTAAGAGCTCCTAGTTGGCCTCACCTCTCAAAAGTTCCACGGCCTTCCAACAATGCCACTATACGTGTTAAACCTTCGACACATGGGAGTTTGCCTGAATAGGCAGGATCCAAGTAACCAAAATGAAAGCAAAGACAGTTTATAAGGAGAAACACTCCTTAGATAAAATTTATCTGTTAGATAAAATGAGAGCAGGCAGAATAATGAAAATTTTATTGTATACTTACAATGCTTACCATCATTTAAAAATATTGTGAAACATATACTATAAGGCTTACAAAGGGATATCCTATTGTATGGTTTGCATTAATCACTCTTGGTTTCTATATTTCAAAGCATTAAAGAAAAAATGATCATTGCTATATGCTGCATAACAAATAATGGTCATAAAAACAACTAAGCAGATGAACTTTCTGAAAAGCTCATCTTATACTCATTTTTTTTAGTAAATTCTTAAAACTTAAGGGTATCCTATCTATTCAATGTAAGTCTAATCTAGGTGGAATTCATATCTCACTCAAACGTGTACCCCACAAGTGTACCTTGTCATATCAAACTGGAAAGTAGGGGTAAATTATGTTCATTCTGCTCCATTCACTGAAATAGGAAAGTAGATATATTCATTTTTATAAGGAAGGCCAACAATAGGGAAGGAAACAAGAGATTTTTGATTTTTTTCTGGTTTAACCAGAAAAATAAACCTAATCAGAACACCTGTTCCTTAAGCATTCTAGTTAATTGATGCTTTACTACATTACCTGGTATTTCAGTAGCTACTTTTTGAATAGCAGAGCTATTGAACACAGGTCCAAAAACACACTGAAGCTCACAAATTACATGCTTGTTTTCAGAAAGAAATAGACAAATCACTATGGTTAACCTTTGAATTTTATAATATTTTGCATGTTTTAGACACTAAAGCTACTTTATGTCTTGTAAAATTATATAAAGAACACAAGAAGAGACTGAAGCATTCCTCACAGAGATCAACCCATGGATGCCCAATAACCATTGATGGAGCACTTCTCTTTTCTCACAAGGATGCAGCTGCCTACCCTCTTCTTAAATGGGGGTCTATGCCGATGCATTCACTTGGTTTATTGTACAAGTGGCAATCTGTCAGGCTCAACATTTTGGTTCATCCACCCATATTCTCATTTCCTCATGGCCACTCAAAACCTCGGATTAAAGCTTAATTGCTTGTTCCTTAATCACCAAGATGTTGTTTTAATATTTTTTCTTTCTCCAGTTCAAACTCATTCTGTAGAAATGTAATAGGTCCTAGAACCCCATGTGGTTTCCTGAATGGTTGTTCCTCACTGAGGGAGCACTGTTCATAGAATTTACGGAATGATTACTCTGGGCTCTGCTTATGTCACTCTCTATTCCGAAGTCCTCACGTGCACAACTCTTCAATTTCTTTTAAGTGTCTAAGTATATGCCTTTTTTTCTTTCCTCTTTGTCCTCCTAGCTCTATTAAATTTTATTATAGTTACAGCTTCTATTAAAATTACATTTCTCTTAGACCACACGGTTTTATCACTTTCATGACAATTTTCTAACTTTGCAGTTTATGATAGCATAGATTTATCATCTCCTCAGACTGTAAATCAGATATTCAGGTAGAGTTCATGTGGGTTCCTTGATTAGGTTGAAATCAAATTTCAGCCAGCTGGGATCTTTTCAGTAAACTCCAGAGAGGGGAAATATCAATCTGTTTCCAAACAAGTGATTAGCAGAATCCAGTGCCTTGCTGTTCTAGGATCCAGTTCTCCATTTGTTTATCCATTTATTATTATTATTATTATTATTATTATTATTATTATTATTACTATTTTCTGACTACAGCTAGATGTTGCTCCTAACTTTAGAGGTTATGAGTATACATTGGCTTATACCCTTTTCTTCCTCCTCCCATTTCCCAAACCTATAAAGACAAAATCCTGCTCATTAATTGAGAGAGGAAATGTCCACATACTTTTTATCTGTGATTTTTCCTTCTGCCTCTTTCCTCTTACTATTTCAGCATCAGGGTCTCATGCAGTTACATCAGGCCTACTTTGGGCATCCTGTATAATCTGCCCATAATAAGTGCACTTGATTAGTTATACCTGCAAAGTCTCTTTTACTATGTCATTTGATGATGTCACCATGCCTGTGTCACAGAAGGCAACGGTCATGGGAACCACTTATTTACTTATTTACTCAAAAATTCCCCACAAGATTAGAAGGAGTCAACAAAGGACTTTTCCTCATTTTCCTGTTTTCTACTCTTTTCTGTTTCTCTCTGTACATTCTCTCAATGTGATACCTGGGGCCATGGAGGAATGGCGTCAATTGGCAATACCATATTTCTCCTTCAGCAATGGGGATGCAAAGAAATTAACTATCCTAATTAATATTTATATATTATTCATTTTCCTATCACGTCAATTATGTCATCACATTTCCTTACCTTTTTTCTGCTTTCAATGATCATCTTTTCAGTAATGACAATCACCTGTTCATAAAGCTCTGCTAATGAAACAAAATCTAATACAACTCATTTTTCTGGCTAGATTTTCAAGTGACCTTGTCTTCATTCACACTGTCATATTTATTTATCTCTTCCATAATATAAGACACAGACTTCTGGGAGTGAGATCACCTCAGAGCATCATCAGGCAGGTGGGACAAGGAGAGGGCATGAAATTTAGACGAAGACCTACCAGCACAGGGGCAGAAGTAGAAAATCAAATCTCCGTCAACTATTCACAGGGACTCAGTTATTATATGGGAGAAAACAAAATTTAATCAATAAATGTTCATTCAACAAAATAATCATGAAGGAAAGTAATAAAATATAAATATAAAATTTTAGGAGGTAAGTAAAGCATTCTGTTTGAAGGCCAGTTTAAAAATAAGTATATTTGAGAATCCAGGTTAAGTGGCAAAAAAGACTATATACCCAAGCCTCTGCAAAATAAGTAACTTATTTTATGGGAATCTGATTTTCTTTCTTTTCTTTTTACTTACAAAATGGAAAGAAGAGTGCAGAAGCCAGATGCCTGCTGCAGTGGTGCTGGTTAAAGAACTAATGGAACCTTGACAGTTTGCATCACTAAGTGAACATTGCCCAGCCTGGTGTGCAGATCAACCTTGGAAGTGCTCTACAAATGTAGGGCTGTGTGCAAGACTGCTCAGTGCCTTTATTCTACAATGCAGGCTTGAGGGATATCATTTACTTAGCACATTTTTTTTTTAGAGTGGAGGGTAGAAGCTATTCAAAGAACCGTCAGCAAGATGGCACCGAGTTGAAAGGAAGCGGAGGAGTTGATGAGTGGTAAGCTCATCATTGCACATGCTGACCTTGAAAGTTTGTCAATCAGGGGCCCATTACCATGATGTCACTCAGGTAGATGGAACACGGGTATGGACTACAGGTGACAGGTAGGTGGAAACAGCATGCTCTGCTAGCTGAAAAAGAGGCTGGGACAGCCAGTCAGGCAACTGGCTCAGGTTTAGGACTTTCCTTAGGCAGATAAAAGAAAATGGCAAGGAGACCTGGTAACTGGTAGAAAATTCTCATTTGGGATAGACTGAAGGGTAGGCAACATGTGCCATAGTTCAGAATTCTGAGCAAGGCTCATTTGGTATAAGCCCAAAAGGATCAATCAATGGCAGGGGTCTCATCTCCTTAATGGAAGCATGAAAAGAGCGCAGAGGAAGCAGCTTAATTTACTTTGGTCATCAGGAAGAAGAGTTGGAGGTTATTGGTATATCGTCCTGTGGGCGGTCCGTGTAGGTGAATGAACACATAGAAAGTTGCCTGGGGAAAGGAAATACAGTAAGAACGAATAGTTAGTGCTAGCTGCTTTCTTCATGTGTGGATGATTCCAGTGAGTGTGAGGTGAGGATTGTGAACCAGTGGTCTCCCTGAACTAGTCTAAAGACCAGGTGGTTCTCATTGAGTATGTTTACTCACTATGATTCAAATGTTTAAATGTCCTTTACTTTCAAACTGATATTATCTAGTATTCTAACCAAGGAATAGCCTTTTTCACATGGGGTTGTGACGGGGTGGTTGAGTTTCTTCATAGAGGATACTGCGATTTTGGTATAAAATATTGTCTGTCTCCAATATGGCCACTTTCAAGGCTACTTGTAATAATAATTTTTGCTTTATGAGCTGACGTTAGAGTCATAAAATTCGTCTTTTTTTTAGTTTCTATCCCAGTCAGGACAGTGATTTTATATAGCTCACCACCTTTATGTTCCATAAATGCTGGAAAAAAAATGTTGGGTTGTATGTAATGTGAGTTGACTAAGCTTGTTAATTGTCTGGTTCAAATCTTCTATGTTCTCATTGATTTTGTTTATCTGCTTGATCTATCTATAAGTAAGAGAGGTGTGTTGAAATCAATTTTTTTTCAGTGTCTCCTCCTATTTACTTCAATTTTACTTGATGTGTTTTAAAACGATGTTATGGGTTCCATAGAACATTTGAATTGGAGCATCATCTTGACAAATTGAATCTTTATAAAAACAGAGTGGACTGCTTCATCTCTATTAATGTCAGTTTGCCTCAACAAACTCTATGGTCTGATTATATGAAAACATCAGATTTTAGTTCTTACTTACCTAAGAAACATTTTTAACCATTTGGTGTCTTTTAAACACCTGTTTCCTTAGCGTTGTTTATGACTGTTTTAATGTTCACAGCAGATTTCAGTCCTCTCATTTCAATATTCATACTTTTTTTCTTTTCATTGCAGTGTTAACTTCATGGACATTTTCCATTTGCACAGATGTCACAGGGATGACTGGGTTTTTGTTGGTTTTGCACTGGATATTGGAGAGGGTATTCTGGAGTAATATCTTGGACAAAGTAAGGGCTCAATACATATTCCTTCAATAAACGAGTAGTGAATTGTTTTGGCTCCTTTAGCGTGGTTTCTACCCTGTCTCTTAACTACAGATACAATGGTGTTTGTTGGTTAAGAGTTTGCTATCTGGTGCAAGGCCGCTTGTCATCAGTCATTAACAGGTGGATAACTGAGTAACCTGCTCATTCTTTCTGTACCTTACATGCTTCATGGTCGGAGGTGGCAATGTTACTCAGGCTGTTGTGTAGATGAACTTACTTAAAATGTGTAAGCATTTTAGCCAGTATTCTACATAGAGGCAGGGCCATAAAGGGACTCGCCAGTTTCACCTTTCCCCTCAATACATTACACAGTTAGAACATAAAAAATGATCATGACTACTTAAATGCACAAAATCTAAAAATAATTCCTATCACAGAATCACAAAGCACTTGAACTCTGATGAGCAGATCCTGATACATCTGTAGTTTAGATTAAGATTGCATTTCTATGTCTGTTTAACCATTAAATTAGATATAATTGTAATTCATTTATACTGCTATAGCTTAACTCCATAGGAATTTATCTCTATTAAATGTTAGGCAGTCATTCTTTATTTTCTCTCCCCTATGCTTTTTATACGCCCACTTCCATTATTTTGTGCATATAATTTTTATTTCAGGCACCCATGAACTTCTTTATTATTTATTTATTTTTTGCTAGGCTTTCATGCCCTTGTGAAAATTCATATCTTCAATCTGGTTTGCAAACTACTGAGTCATTATCTTAAACCATTGCGCCTAGTTTTCTTTATCCTGTCCTCATAGGAGTAAAGTTAGCTGCATCTGTATTGTTTCCATTCCAACTTTCCTTATTTTGTTTGTCTGAAGCCTCTCTAGATATTCCTCCATGTGTCCAGTTGTGCTCAACATAATTGTCATTGTTATATTTATCTCTAAGAGTTGTGTCTTTTACTTGGGCTATGGCTGTGTTTTGTCTTCCATCTGGTTCTGATTCCTTCCTTGCCCCTTGTCTTCCCTTTCATGCCTGTAATAAGACGACTCAGTGCTCTACCCCTCCCACTCCGTGACAGAGATTCTTCTAGTTTGTTCCTAAGGGAATGGTCTTTCAGTCTGAAGGTTATTTCTAGTTCGGTTTCCCAGGAGCTCACCAGCTTTCTCTCCTGTACCCTCTACATTTATCCATCTAAATCCAGGCTCTGGGACTTTGCTCCAAAGGAGAACCGGCTTCCCAGCCTGCTTATTTTTCTGGATTTGTTCTGACTTACAAAAAAAATGTTATTTATTTATTTATAGGCAGAGAGAATGAGCATGCCAGGGCCTCTTGCCACTGTAAACAAACTCCAGATGCATGTGCCACCTGGGGAATTGAACCAAGGTTCGAAGGCTTTGTAAGCAAGAGCCTTTAACCACTGAGCAATCTCCACAGCCTTCACAAAAATTTTTTAAAATAAAAATTATAACTTAAGGTACTGTAAACTGGATTCATTTCTCTAGGTATTTTATATACATATTTATAGAAATATATATTGTACCTACTGTGTCCTTGTGGCTCCCAAATTCCCACTTGGGGACTTAGTTTCTGAGGTACCTGAGGTGGCAAAAGGGACATTACTCTCCAGCCTGCAGAGCTGTCTGTCTGTAAACCTACAGTTCAAACCTCTTCCCTTAGGTCCATGGCCCTGTTCTCTTCAGCTGAGGTGCTGCTCTCAATGTAATTTCTCTTTGCTGGGGAGGGTAACAGGTTTGCTGCTTGGCAACACTATTGTCTTGTGTTCTGCGTATATGATAATGGAAATCTAACAGCTTTCCTTCCTTTCATCCAGTCTGTCATTTCATTGTAATTTGGCAGTATTTCCTCAGGTATAAAATTCTCCCAACCTGTGGGGCTCCTATATATGTCACAGATATGCACATTACTAGAAAAGAGTATCCTACGCAGGTCTTTCTAGACTAACCCAGGCCTCAGCTGAGACAGTTGAGTGGATTTATGGGTCCCTTACTGCATCTCTTGAGCCAAACCAGTGGTGTGATGATAACCTGTGTTCTCTTTCCTAAGCTTCCTTCTCCCAATGTGAATTCCCTAATTGTAGCCTCCTTTGAACTCTAGGTAGATGATGGAGTTGCCAAACCCTTGAGGGTTATTATTATTTTTTTTTTGCTTAATAGTTCTTTCCTCAGTTTGCCTGTTTCATGTCTCATTTTCTTATAAAGAGCAAAGAGCAACATGGCAATGATAAGAGACAGAAATTTTCTAGGCAGCTTATGGGTGACAGACCCCCAAAGTGAACACTTTCACTTGGCTCAGTGCAGAAATTGTCCTTGGGCCTGTGGGGGAAAATCTTGGTCATTACACTTCACTATGTATCAGAAATGTCAGAAGGATCTGGCCTTTCCATATTCTGCCTTATAGGAAGTCCTTCCACTTCCTTCCTAGAGAATTCCAAAATTCCTAACTCCAGACCCAGACTTCTGACACATGTAGTAAGCTGGTTAAAATAGCCACCTATCCATGGGGCTCTTAAGAAAACACACACACACACACACACACACACACACACACACACACACACACACAGCTGTGAACTTGGTCTTGCTCACGTAGCCACTCCCCATATAAACCCAGAACTGAGTTTTAAGGTGGGCTTCTCAAACCACCTCCTGCCTCCCTGGGCAAGAGCTCCAACTTGCTGCCCTCTCATAGTTTAGACTTAAACTCCCCCTTTGTAAAGCTTTAAGCTATAGTAAAATCTCTCTAACCCTTATCCTCTGCTCTGTGGATTTCTTTCTTTGAGTTCATAGGACAACGATCAGAGAGCACCCAAATTATGGGTGCATTGACATACAAGGAAGCCCAAATTCCTGCATCAGCAGAGCCTTCAATACTTTGCTTGGAGAAATCCTCAGGTGAGCAACCAATTTCATTGCATATATATTCTACCTTTCATTTAGGAGCATGACTTTTCTAGAAAATGTTTATTTCCTTCTAAGATCTCACCCGAGATGCATAAAAACCTTTAATGTTCATATGTCTAACACCTGTGTTCTCTAAGGCAAGAGAAGTCTTCTGTGTTCTGCACTTCAGCAGCCATTTCAGAATAGATTTTATTTTCCATGTTTGTATCAAGCATCGCTTCAAGGCAACCTAGAATTTTTCTGTCACATTCCTCAAAATTATCCCAGGATGTACCCATTACCTAATGAAGAACAAATTTTCACATTGAAAAATTTCTTGTAGCAGGACTCAACCTCCAAGTAAGAGAGTCTGTGCTTCTTTTAGATCATATGTATTCTCAAAAAGACATAGCCAACCTGGGTGGCAGAAAATACAACTTACCTCTCCTACCATTTTGGAACCTGAGGTCTGAGAGGACAGCATGGGCAGAGTCACAAGTCCCCTGAAAGCTGCAGTGATGAAGCACTCCTGCCTCACGGTTTATGCTGGTTCTGGGGATTTATAGGTATGGCAACATGATTCTAACTTCTATTATTCTTTTCTTTAGTTTTGCATGTGTATGTGGGGGAGAGGGTTCATGTGTGTGTGAGCGGGGGTGCATATGTGAAGGTTTGCATGTGTATATATGTGTGTGTAGGCCAGAGGTCAATGTTGAGTATCTTTCTTGATTGCTTTCTACTTTATCTCTGGAATAAAAGTTTCATGGATCCATGACCTCACTAGTTCAACTAGACTAGCTAGCCAGCAAGCCCCAGGAATTCTCCTGTCTCTATCACTCAAGCACGAGGCTTGCATGTGTATTCCATCATGCCCAGTTCTAGAGATTCAAATTCAGGTTCTCATGCTTTCAAAGCAAGCACTTTAATCACTGATCCATCTCACCAGTCCTCCTTTTCTTTCTCCAATAAGAACATTCATCTTTGGATTTAGGGTCCAACTAAATCCAGGATGGCCCCACTTTGAAATCTTTACCTCATATCTGCAAAGGCCTTCAGTCCAAGTAACATCAGAGTCTGAGCTTTATGTCAACTCACTTTTGCTATTTTTTTTTACTATTTGTTTATTTGAAGAGAGAGAGAAAGAGAGAGAAAGAGAGAAGAGAAGAGAAGAGAAGAGAAGAGAAGAGAAGAGAAGAGAAGAGAAGAGAAGAGAAGAGAAGAGAAGAGAAGAGAAGAGAAGAGAAGAGAAGAGAAGAGAAGAGAAGAGAAGAGGTGAGCCAGGGCCTCTAGCCACTGATAACAAACTTCAGTATCATGCAGCATCTGACTTTATATGGGAATTGGGGACTCAAACCCAGGTCATTAGGCTTTGCAGGTAAGCACCTTAACTGCTGAGCCATCTCTCTAACCGATTGTAGATATTTTTAAATAACTCATCTATTTAAGTAGATATAAGCTTACTGTTACTGTAAGAACCCAAATCAAAAGTACATTTATTTCTTATCTTTCTTGGAACAATACAAGAGAAATACCAAGGATTAAAGTTTAATAACAGTCAATACAGAAAAATTTAGGTCTGAAAACTGAAACTAATTTTTTTTCTTTCTTAGGTTGCAATAACAAGTTTAATTACACTCCCAGGGCACAAAGAGAAAAGTATTCTGACAATATGACAAGACCCCATAAATGAAGTGATTAAGGTCTAACAGTGTGAGTGCTGGAGGACCCTAAAGACAAACCCCATGCTACCTGTTCACACAATGATGCTACATTCCAGAAATAACATCTTTTTTTTTTTTAAACAAGCTGCTCCTGCTTCAAGGGACTCAAAAGAATTTCAAAGCTAGGATAAAGAGGATGTTTTGGTTGTCTTTTCTTGGAGAAAAATATAAAGTTAAATGGATCTCTTTCACTCCAGTTTCAGGACCTATCACACATGAATGGGAAATGATGAAGATAACAGCATTCAATATTATGAACTGTAGAAACTATACCTGGCAGGTGTCTGTGAGATTCCTGCATGGTTGATAGAAAGCACCTACTGGGTTTTAACAATGTATGGCTGATTCAGGAAGAGCACTGTTAAGTGAAGTGGACAGGAGAATTTATCCGTATACTGATTGATTTCCTAGCTCCTATCTCTTAAACACAGCAATAGGGTTGCACTGAAAACAAATCATGACAGCTGTTTCTCACTAGGAATAACTATGGCTTGCAGTGAGGTTATATAAAGATGCATATCTAATTTTGATCACAACATGTACAGAATGCGAAAGTCAGAGCCTGTCCTGGGGACATGAGGCACTTGTTCTTGATCTCAAGTAATGTCCTAATAAGTGATTGCCTTCTCTCCCTGTATCTCGTTCATTTTACAGAACCCATCATCCTCACCCAAACTTTTCATGCAATTCCCCCAAATCTTGCCTACCAGTACTGTGTAGTATGATAAATTCCCTTTTTGTGTGATTCTTTTCAGTATCCTTCACCCTATGTTAGACAGGCCTCCCTTCTTGAAATAGACGCTTAGATCTGTTAACATACAAAAACTAATTTAATCCTATGAACATGTAAATACTTGAATATGATGCAGAATCTTTATCCCACTTTAACAAGAATTGATGAAAATGGACTCATGAAGGATAAATTATGAATTATTGAGTGTTTTTAGTGAAAAATCACTAATTATGGGATTATTTAAAGGAAATGAGGGTCTTAGTAAAGTCTAGAGCAGAGTCACACACAGCATGTGGGAAGCAAGAAACACACTCCTGTGGAAGACAGGCATGGTTCTTGAGGTTCATTTAAAAGAAATGGGGGTCTTTAGGGAGAGTCTGGAGTAGCACAGCATGTGGAAAGGATAACCTAGGACTTCTATAGATTTAGAAAAAAAAACACACTCATGCAGAACCTCCCCATGGAACCTCCCCATAGTTAAGAGCCAGAGGTGATGGTTTGAGAATAGAGGAGAGAAAGCCAGGCAGTAAGAAATGGGCAGTAAATAGAGGTACACCCACTCTTACCCCAGTTAAGAGAAATTACACAGGTAGCGGGCCCAGAGTTTAGAGGAAGTACACATGTGGTCGATCTAGAGTGTAAGGGAAATACACACATAAGACTCTGAGATCAGAGGAAACTCATACATGTAATTAAAGTGAAAAGTTACCCCAAAGCATAAAGCAGAGGTGAGCAGAAAATTACTCAGGCCAAGAAAAAGAGCTCTGCTCTCCTCACAACCCAGCCAGGCTTAGTGAGGGGAAAAATCAGATTTACATCCATCCTGGCAGAGATTACAGGGCAGAGAGAGCAAAGAGAGCTGGAAACAGCACCAACAAGCCTTTATAGTCAATTAAAAATGTATTCTTTCATCAGATTCAGATATGTAAGTGAAAGGCCCATTGGTTTGTGTAGTCCAAGGAGAGACTCCAAAGGCTGGCTCACGCCCATCTGTGTTGTGTGCTAGAGTGTGGGCAGCAGGGGCGCTGCAGCTGCTGGGGGTGAACCTGGAGCAACAGGTTGAGTTCTATTCCTGCCAAGGCGGATTGGCATCTTCTGGTTTTCTTGGGCTCCTGTCCCTAACTGAAGCTACCTAAAATAAGCAAGCTTTCTCCTGAGTCTCCTTCAATAATATGAAAGATTAGTAGTCAAAGCTAAGTTTTTATACCCAAAGGAGGGGCAAGAGAAAAAGTATTGTTTGGAAACACCAGGAATGCTTCTGGAAGTCAGAGCACGTTCAATAGCACGACTGCAGTATTGACTTCACATAGGTAGACCTAACCTGGATGCACACTTTTTAATATTCGCAGTTTACTGCGTATCATATCCAATAAAATGGACAAATCAATCTGCACTAATTAACATTTAAGTAGAAGAAATTTAAAAATGCATGTTCTGGGTTGCACTGATACCTGAGCCTCTCTGACTGCCTCACTTTTCTGGTCAACATTTTTGTCTTCAGCACCATCAGCCTTTTTGTGGCAGGAAGTAAAGACGTCTTTATTTTCAAGGAAGCCCCTTGACCCTCGACCTTCCCTTTAAATTGTGTTAATAGATCCGAATGTATCCTTTCCTCTCTCAAAACTGCGTAGACTTCTAACATGCACTACTGCAGCCAACCATGGGCAATCCACACATCCAGCTCCAGGGACAGTGTCTTCCCTGCTATCTGGCTGACAAGTGATACACCCCAATAATCTCCATCACAGTGTCCAATTCCTCCTAGTACCACCTGCTTTAGGTCCAGTTTCCTGTAAGTATTGTCTTAAGAAACTGATCTTTTTAGGAAACAAAAGATAACTTGAGCAGGAAAGGACTTAGTGGACAATGACATCCAGAAATTGAATCCATGATTTGCCCTACAGTGTTTAATCAGATCTTAAGGTGAGGGGCCAGCTTTGCATTAACTAATCCAAGGAGCCTCTGGTACGCACATAAAGACAATTCTCCATCTAGGGTAACAGTGTGAGTCCTTAGGAATGTGGAGTGCAGGTCTTCTGGTGAAATATAATGAATGTGTACTCTATAATGGCAGGTAAAGAGGTGGGACAGAGTATTAGGTACTAGAGATATTGTGAAACTAAAATATGTCCTGCTAGGTCAGGCAACAATCACACCAGAAGAAAAGAAATGTCATGTCAAATTGATTTTATAAAACTGGAAGTTTGGAGATTTTGCTGTCTACTTAATAGTGACATCAAAAACATATAAAGAAGAAAATGAAGTTTTGTCCACATGTAAATACAGTATTTCATAATTCCATCTGGAGTTCTGCATTCTTTTACAGCTAAGATTTGAGGCAGAAAAATAGTGGGACCATGGGTCTTTCTACTATAGATGTCCCATAGAGAAGAAGACAACAGAAACAAACCCGCAATCTTACCACTTCTGTGATTCAGAGGGGAAAGAGCCAGAACAGAAATGGAAAACAGAGGCTGATGGGAGACTAAGTAAAATGCAACATATATGAATTGCTGAAAGTAACTCCAGATTGGAGGGATGATTCCTATGGCTTCAAATCAAGGTGCTTTGATTAGTGAAAATAGACTTAAATACAATAGTAAGCATAAAAGAAGAAGAAACTTCAACAAACCATGTCAAAAACAATGTGTGTCTATATGACACACTTCAAAAATGATTATAAATGCAAACTTTACAAAAATTAATTCAAATGTAAGATTTCTAAATAATGACATGAAAGAAACTCCTCTGACCTGGAATTGGAGACTTTTAGGTCTGACACTAAATTCACAGACCATGAAATAAAGTTGCTTCATTAGCATTAAACGTACACCATCACCCTTGCTAGCTTGGATAAAATGCAAACACCTGAGGTTGTGGGGCAATCACCTTCATGGCTTACATGACAACAAAAGCAGGACTTTCCCAGTGAGTTAGGAGTTTCTCACGGTATCTAACATACTCGTACCAAACAGCTCTAAACCTATGCTTCTTGAAAGTTCAAAACTTAAATCCACACCTGCATTTCTTCCTCATTACTTCATCTTGGAAGCAATAGCAATGTCTTTCAGCACTGCATAACCGGTATTACAACTAGGTAATAAAATAATATTCAGAAATAGAAAGAAATGAGATATATCCATTAAAAAATGGAAGAATCTTTCATGAATATTGCTAAGTTGAGGAAGACAATCTGAAAAAGCTCCATACTGTGATGGAATGGAATGATTGCAAACATGAGGCATTCTGGAAATGGCAAAACTATAAATTTAAAAATCAGTGTTTAGGACTGGAAAGATGGTGAGGTGGTAAAAGGTGCTTGTTTGCAAAGCCTGTCAGCTAGGTTTCAATTCCTCAATACTTATGTAAAGCCAGATGCACAAAGTGGTGCACGCATCTGGAGTTCATTTGCAGCAGCAAGAGGCCCTGGCTCACCCATGCTCTCTCTCTCTCTCTCTCTCTCTCTCTCTCTCTCTCTCTCTCTCTCTCCCTCCCTCCTAAATAAATAAAAAGCAATGCTTAGCTGGGCTGGAGGAGGAGATTTGAACAGTAAAGCATAGATCACTTTAAGATAATTAACTTTACTGTATATTACAATGTTTGATATATAGCACTATGACTTTGTCAGAACTAGTCAATAGATAACACTCATGTCAAAGATGGTTCTCAATAGATGAATGATGTGTCTATGAAGATTCATCAACTGCAATCAATATGCCACTCTGATACTGATGTGGATAATATTAGAGGCTGTTTGGGGGAGAATATAGGAATTATACTTTCTGTTGAGTTTTTCCATAAATATAATTTTTGAAAACATAAAATTTATTTTAAACAAAGGAAGAAAGAGGAACAAGGAGAGAATTGACATTAGGAAAAAAATGTAAGGAAGGAAGGAAGTGAATAGGTGATGGAGCAAGCTATAAAATATGTCTTGTCAATTTCTCACACCTGTCACAAAATACCACAGACTGAGTAACTTGTATAGAATAGACATTTATTTAGCTCATGTTTATGGAGCCCAAATCCATGGCACCAACTCTAATGAGGGCTTCCATGCTGTACCACACCGTGCAGAAGGCAGGCTGGAAACAGAGCCCAAATGAGCCTGTCTCATCCTTTTGACTGGGAGCTCCCTTCCAAAAAGAGTGACAATCCATTCATGAAAGCAGTGCCTGTATGACCCAATTATGCCTTAAAAGTCCCACATCTCAACACCACTATAATGGCAATTCAAGCTTTGGAGAGGAAATTCGAACCGTAGGAACCAAAGTGCTTCTATGCAAACAAGGAGAGTAAGATTTAGCACAAGGAAGATGCTGAAAGAACCCTTTAGAGCCGTGGTGGGGGAGAATATCAAAGACTTGGAAACCCTCAGTAACAACACACTTGGGTCATGAGAACCCGGCTGAAGACTGGGCTATCCATGGTCCCCTGCCACAAAGACTGATCCAGACGGCCCACGGAGGAGTATCTCCAGCTGACTGGGGATGGGGAGGGGGGGCAACAGGGAATTGGAGATAACAACTCATGGTTGGCCCACTAAACAATGTAACTCATTATGGACAATAAAGAAAAAAATTCCAAAAAAAACCCTTACATATATCCTTATACTAAGAACTACTACAAGTAAAATATCAAGTTAATTTTAGAGGAGCTAACAAAAGCATTCCTTCTCCAATAACTAAAAATCTAGCTGACTCAGGCAGAACCATCTGAAAAGTTCTCCAAAAATACATGGGTTCAAAGTTATTTTATGCCAGATGAAGCAAGTCTCATATCACATTTTCTCTCATATGTGGAATATAGATTTAAGTGTATGTGTGTGTGTGGTGTGTATAGAACATGGAAAGTAGAAAGAAGAATATGAAATGGAGGAAGAGGCGTTCAGAGAGGACAAGGCGGGAGCTAGAAGGTAATGGAATGCACAGAGGAGGAAGCAGAAAGGGGACTATTTGAGGGGGGAGAGGGGATCAGCAGGAGGAGGAAGGAGACATTGGGGAGGGCAGTGGGAGGGTGACTGAGAACAAAATATAATGCATGAAAATGTTACATGGAAATCTATCTCTTTGTATGTTGCCACAAAATTAATATAAAAATGAAGATGACCATCATGTTATAAGAGCCGGTGATTACTATAAAAGCAATTATGCATAAAATGAGTAATAAAATTTTAAATTTTATGGGAATTTTTAGATGTTCATTCCAAATTTCGTTTTTTTCCCTCAGTTCTTGCCCGCTCCCACCATCAACTTTCTTGTGTACTTTTAAAAATATTTGAGAGAGAATGTGTGAGAGAAAGAAGCAGACAGAGAGAGAGAGAGAGAGAGAGAGAGAGAGAGAGAGAGAGATTGAGAGAGAAAGAGAGAATGCCAGCTCTAGCCACTGCAAACAAACTCCAGATACATGCTCAACCTTGTACATCTGGCTTTATGTGGGTCCTGGGGAATCGAACTCGGCTCCTTCTGCTTTCCAGGCAAATGCCTCAACCACTAAGCCATCTCTTCAACCCCTCTTGCGTACTTTTTAATGTATGTACCAAAGGAAAACTAACCAAGCCATAGCTAAATGTCTATATTGGCATTGGATCGCCCTGACACAAAATGTTTCTTATAATAGAATAACACATTAAAGTCATTTTATTTTCTAGACGACTTTTTTAACCTGGGAAAGATAAAAGTTCAATTTAAGATTGAACTTTAATGGGAAAGATAAGGAAAACAGGGAAACTGATGTCATAAAAGATAGTAATAGTATCAACATAATCTTTTGTTCGGAAAAGTTTTAGAAATCTTTATCAGAGGATTTATGCTTAGGATTAAAAAGTCAAAGCTGTTATAATGATTCTGTAATATACACTACAATCAAAAGTATCAAGCTTGAAATCAATGAATTAATCAAATCCTCCAAGGATCATCCCTCAGTTTCTTAGTAACCATTTAATTGGAATTCTATAGTCACTGCATTGTAAATTCAATTATGTTTAAATGTGGGTAGATTCAATAATAACAGCTTAGATTTCTATAGCATTAATAGCATATACACTACTTTCATGTGTGCTTTCTTACATTTTTTAACTACCTTTTGTGCAGTTCATTTTTCTATACTCTGCTCCCTCCCATTTCTGCTAAACCCTGCTGCTTTCTCTCTGTTTCTGACTTTTTCTCTCTCCCCCTCTCTCAAACACACACACGCATGCAAACACACACACAGACACACACACACACACACACACACACACACACACACAGAGAAGCTCACATCTACACAGACATTTAGTACACAGAGTCTGAACACATAATTTTGTGTTTAGTGTAGTTTACAATAATTGCATCGTGTATAATTGTGACATGCTTACTTAAATTGGAAAAACTGAAGACTCAGTACCCCTTTCTAGAAGATTTGAGTTCTAATAACTGAAACAAATGTGCAGATATTCTCTATAAATAGTTCAGTCATCATTTATTAGGTGCATATAGTGATTGTAGTGCCATGTTTTTTTTCTCATGAGTAAGAATGGAGACTGACGTACTTTGCTCTCAGAAATTCATATCAATGGAGGCAAAATAAGAATCATAATGGTCAGCACATTAAGTATATATCTATGTCTATATGTATATATCCATGAGATAATTTTCTTAATAGTAAAATATTTTAAAATGATAATTAATAGTATAGTAATAGTATAGTACAATAAAATAATGCATGTGCACTTTATAACAGACTCAGAAGTAAAATTTACATCAATAATAGCAAAAAGATTAAAAGTGAAAAATGGCTTGATGTTTCATGTAAAGTTGTTTAATGTTATTTGAAGTGAGACTTAGATAAGTTAAATATGTATGTTACAAATAATCAATTAGGATCTGAAATGTAACCTAAGCCATCATAACATAAATACATAAAACAATAAGCACACAAAAGAGCTAAAATATTCCACCTAAAAGTAGGCAGGAAACGAGAACAAAGAACAGATGAGACAGAGGAAAAAATAGAAATATGGTTGATTTAACCTATGCCAATAATCACACAAAATCATAAACAAATCTTAATTTACCAATTGAACACTTGCATATACTATTGCTTTACCCACAAGCCCATGCTCATTTGGATTCGTTGTCATCCATACAAGATGGCTGAGGGTGAGGTATTGGGGAACTTCAATTTTTGAAGTTGGGAACACAAAGAAACATAAAAGGGAAATAGGAAGAAATGAAATGACAAGAAGACCACAAGAAATTAGTTGTCTGGAAGCCAAGTGAAGAAAGTGTTCAAAAAGAGGAAATGATTAACCTAAGTCACTTGTTACTGACAGATCAAATAAGATGAAGGCTGGGAACTGACCACTGAATTTAACATCACCGATGTCACTGGAGACTTTGATAAGAACTTTTCTAGGAGGCTGGAGGGGATGAAAGCCCACGAGCAGCAGAGATTGAAAGGGAGAGAATTGGTGTGTGAAAATGTTAAGAAACTCCATGAACTTAGCTTTACAATAACCAAACAGAATATTTAGATCATTCCTGAGAAGAAATGTGGACTCAGGTAGGGTAGACAGGCCTGTCTTTCTGCTGAGACAAACACCTTTCCAGGAATGTAAGACATTCTGCTAGTAAAAGATTATCATAGGAAGAAGGGAATAGAAGAATAAATTTTGGTTGTTAGAGTTAACCATCTTGCACAGAGAAAGGAGAAGCAGTTTGGCTTATGAAGAACATAGGATCATGTGATTAAAGCCACAGATGCTTTATGCTGTGGGGATATGAAAACTCCCTTCTGGTAGCTTCCATGGTCATAAAGTTGTGGAAATCAACAATATCTGATGAGGTAAGAGAGGGTGGGGGAAGAAGGAATAACATAGAAGTCTAAGGAAGAGAGTGAATGGAAGAGGTGACGGTATTACGAGGGAACAGCTTTGCAAAGCCTCTGTAGAGAGGTTGTGCCTTTAAGTGAGTCATTTCCTTTGGTTCATTTATCTGCAGCCCCTCTGTTCCACCCCCAGGATGCTAGGGGAGGGATTGGTTAGTGTGTTCTTCCTCTTACAACCTCGGTGCCTATAAGAGTGTATGGTACGGTAGGAGCTAAAATACATACTTGTTCATAAATATTAAAACTTCTCATTTATAACTTTACTCCCAATAATCTCTACTGTAGTAAAAGACCTACATAGGTATGTTTATTTGAAAGTATGGAACCTCAAAAGCATCTGGTAAAACACTTTCAGCATCTCACATGTGTGTCCTGGAATGTTTCTGGATTTTCTTTGGCTCTTTGAAGTCCATTTATTCTAGGATAAATTTTACATTATTATTCCAGGTGATTAACTCATCTGGAGATGAAATTATAGGAAAGGAAATAATAATAATTGACCTGTTGGCAAGCAGAATGACTTTGAGTGAAATAGCGATATCATTGGTGATGATTTTTGCTCTAATTAGAGTCACCTTGGATCGGTAAAGCGGATGTGAAATCCAAGTCCTCCTTGCTACGCCAGCTAACCTATCTGAAAATCAAGTCTTGGTATCAATATTTAAAAAATAATCTAATGTGCAGCTAGAGTTCTGAATGTTCCTAATTATTGTGTTCATATTCATTTTTTTCCAAAATTAAATCACATATTTTATATATTCAGCTGTCTGTAGGAAGAATTCTTTTTTATATTTTATTTATTTATTTATTTATTTATTTATTTATTTATTTATTTATTTATTTATTTATTTATTTATTTATTTATTTGAAAGAGAGAGAGAGAGAGAGAATAGGTGCCCCAGGCCACTGCAAATGAACTCCAGACACATGCACCATTTTGTAAATCTGGCTTTACATGGGCACTGGAAAATTGAACTCAGGTCCTTCAGCTTTGCAGGCAAATGCCTTAACCGCTAAGCTATCTCTCCAGCCCCCAAGAAGACTTTTCTATTTGAAAATGAATTTACATTCTAAAGACCCCACATGAGTCATCTACCTAAAAGAGAAGCCAACCTTTAATACTAGCTGCCCTCTTCTTCTCTTAGATATACAGTTATTATCTTAGATCCACTGACACTCTTATTTTACCTAAAGAGCTTGGACCAATTAGTTTCACTATCTGCTTGGTTTCAAAAACTCTACAGACATTTTGGAGGCTGAACTGCAGCCAGGCCTCAAGCAACTCTGCCATCTACACTTCCATCTTGATTGAAAGAATGTGTGATGCTATGTGTTATGCTCCAGCTTCCCACCCCTTTTTTTTAATATATATTTATTGTCCATAATGAGTTACATTATTTAGTGGGCAAACTGCGGTGTTATCCCGAATTCCCCGGTTTGAGTTTCAGATCTGGAGATACTGATAATCCAAATCTCGATGAGTAGCTTTCCAACTACATCCTATAAGTGATTGGCTACACCACTTGTAGAGAAACAGTCTATGAGACCTTTGGAAGGTTGGCTTTTACAGGTAGAATTAAAGTTTCACCATTTTCCTTGGGAAGAGCTTTAAGACAATGTTTTTGATTTACTAACTTTTGAAGATTATGTTCTAGTTAAACTGGGAGTGCCTCACAAACACTTTTACTTTCTTAGTGTTTTAACTTGCTCCAACCTCCACTGCAAATGAACAAACAGGTAAGAACATGATATTGAATGAGATTGCAGGTGTTATTCAGCAGATCATGTGATAGAATTTATTTTGTTAACAATTATGTGATAGAATTTATTTTGTTAACAATTTCTTAGATTCATAGACATTCCATGGTGAAAACAATCTCAAATTAATATCAAGAATTTACATTAAATATTAGTCTGTTAACAATCCATCTGCTTTTAAATCTCTGGTGTAAAATGTTGATTGATCACAGAGCTGACAATACTGAAAACTAGTTTCTCAATGTAGGACTTCAGAACACCATTTTTTAAAAAGATAAATTTCATGGAATTTAGTGTATGCAATTAAACTGATCTGCTCTCTCAATACCAGTAGTATTTATAAAATGATCAGATACAAGAGAAGGATCACTACAAGTAATTAGTATTCTTCCAAGATTCTACGTAACTCAACACAACTTTGACTTAAAAAAGAAGAGTTATGGGTATTAGAGATGAGGATTTATAATGCATGGTTTGTCAAAATATTGAATAAAATCATTTTTTAAGAATATACAAAGTTTGTAAAGAGATCAGATATGATTATCTATCTATCTATCACTATCATCTATTCTCCAAGTTTTCCCAAGTGATAGAATAATCAGTAAAATATTGTAATAAAAGACCTCATTTCACAGAAGCAATATACAGGTAAATAATCCAGAATCAAATTTACTACTAAGTGCAGAAAAACTATGAAAACAAAGTGATGAAGCTCTTCCAAGAATGCTAAAATAAGACTTGAGAAAGAACATAGAAATATAATGATATGTAAATGAATACACTATATTGTGAAAATGCTTCTCAATTTTATTTATTGATCTAAAGTAAAATCTAACTATATCATTGAGATAGGACAAAAGTACTTCAGAATTGCCTTGGGAAAATACACACTATGTTTCATTAAAAAGAATAATGAAGGGAAATTGTTTTGCTAAAGAAAATGTTACCAATTGTAGATTATTAAACTAAACTACAAGATACAAATAATAAACAAAGTGGCTATGTGATATTTTAGGGAACATCATATTATAAATTATTTGAAATACAATAATATAAAGTGAGATATGTAATCATGATATATCACAAATACTGATCCCTCCATTTAGTTAACTTACTGATTATCATTATTGTTCTGTAAATACAATACCTATTCATGGCTGGGTGTCTACAGTGAAATAGTAGGAAAAAGATACATAACTATCCATGTATTTTTTTCCCATGACACAGGTATCTTTGTAAATAAAGACTTAAATAAAGAGAGAAAATTTTGTTTGTCTTGCCATTCAGAGGTCTGATTGAAATATAAACTGATGAGAGCTTCATTTGACCTGATTAGCATGCTTTTCCTCTGGGTACAGGTTTCCTTAGGAGGACTGAATCCAGGGCCTTATAGGCAAGTGCTCTCCACTGAGCTAAATCCGCATCCCCTCCTCTGCGTACAGGAAGGAGCCTTTAGGATGATTTCATAATATATGTTAAAGAATAGTAAGGGAATTCTATTATGGCCTGCTTTACAGGGGAAGAGAAGGGAAAGTCAGAGAGAATCTTATACTGCTTTGTTCTCATGCCAAGGTGCTATATTTCAGGGTGACATATCCTGAATCCCACCAATGTCCTGTCTGGAACCCTCCCAAGAAGCTTCAGAGCTTCTTTCAAAGAGCTGGTGGATGGTCCTACACGTGACTGAATTCTCACTCTATCTAGTTCTCTCCCAGCCAGATGAGTCAAATGACCAGTTAACAGTGGAAGGGGGTGATGTATGTGAGCATCTAGTAAAGTTGGCACTCTGTCTGATATGATCAACCAGGTGTTTAATATGAAGTGTTTCTATGGAAGCAACATTTTGATTCAAGTCAGAACTAATTCAGTGTCTTTTTCAAGAAAGATACAATCTAAAAGTTTTTTGATCTGAGTATGCAGCACCTTCCTAGAAAAGATGGCAGAAGGTGGCAATCTAACAGAAATTTCTAGTTTGCAGTGCCACCAAAATTTCAGCAAGCTTCCTGGGTAGCTCATGTTACAGCAGACACAGAGGAAGTCCACAGATAAGATGCTGTGCTGATTTCCAAAGTCCAGGACTAGGATTTGTTTTTTGCTATATCCCAAGCACTGTGACAAGCAGTGCATATGTTAGTATTCACAATTATTAACTCATTATGACTACACTGAATTCTCTCAACAGTTCTATGTGGCAAGGCAATGTTCTAAGCAAGAGTACACAAATATAGACTTGTCTAAGGTCAAGGAATTGCCAGGCACAAAGATGTTGTTTATACATAGTAGTGAGTGTGGGAAAATCAAATAATTTTAATAGATTATATCTAAATAACTCTGTTTGTATTATGTAGTTATTTTAAATATATATCATCATAGTATATAATTTGCTGTGCATCATTATATAACAATGCAAATCTACCATAGCTATTATTTTAAAGCAAATAAAAGAAAACTCTGATTTGATGGTCCTTATAAGTACATTGGCAAAACTACTAATTGTAAATAAATTAAGAAGAATAAATATAAACAGTATTATTGTTGTTATAATTGATTTTTCGAGGTATGTCTCACTCTATCCCTGGCTGACCTTGAATTCACTATGCATAATGCCCCTCCTAATTTCTTCATGTTAGAGTATTTTTTTTTTTTTTTTTTTTTTAAATTTTTTTTTTATTCATTTTTCAAGCAGAGAGAGAGAGAGAGAGAGAGAGAGAGAGAGAGAGAGAGAGAGAGAATGCACCAGGGCCACCACTTCTGGATCTGGCTTATGTGGGTTCTGGGGAATTGAACCCGAGGCCTTAGGCACTGGAGGCAAGTGCCTTAACCTCTGAGCCATCTCTCCAGCCCTGTGTTAGAGTATTTTTATACGCAAAATCATTATTTCAGTAAATTTTAAGTTATTATACAATAAGTATTAAGATAAGTGCTGAGAAATGGAGAACAAAGTATAGTTTCTGAAATTATGTGATTTGCAGTGTAGTGTAGAAGAAAAAGATAACATAAAGATATTACAATACAGTAGGGTGGTGTTACAGCAATTATTAAATTCTGAATGTGGGGAGAAGATATACAGAGACAACTAACCTAGCCTTGTTGGGGGAAGGCCCTCTAATTCATATTAATTCCACATTGACCTTTCACTTCTTTTATCATGTACCATTTGGTTCACATTATTCTGTACTTTTGTAAAAATAGATAAAATAATACCAATTTTAACCTATTTGCAGAGTGTGAAATGCTGACAGAATCACCTTTACCTGAAACAACTTTTCTTTAATGTATAGAAAATTATATATTTTTACAAATTTTAATATTATATTCCTTTTAAGTATAACTATGCCCATTTTATGCTTATGCATATTTTGAAAGAAGGGAAATGTCCTTGTCTGTTTCAAATTTTAGTAATGTTATCTATTCATTTCAATTTCAAAGTCTGATTATAAATACAACCTAAGATTCCAGGCTATAATTTTTAAATGTACTCTGCAGGCTATAAATATGTTTAATGTAAAGTAACAACCATATTTAAAGTCAGATATGAACTTTCCATATGAGTTTAAAAATAATGTCATGGTCATCCAAATGTAAATGGGAATAGCTCCACAATGGAATGAAGTAACCTTTACTCATGA
Source organism: Zapus hudsonius (assembly GCA_004024765.1). Classification (NCBI taxonomy): domain Eukaryota; kingdom Metazoa; phylum Chordata; class Mammalia; order Rodentia; family Dipodidae; genus Zapus; species Zapus hudsonius. Next base: position 24,100 of record PVHP010014827.1, read on the forward strand.
ATACACATTTTACTTTCCAAAAACAAAAACTTTAACATAATATGAATAAATGTCAAAACTATTAGTCAGTAAAGCAAGGTATTAAAACTGGAAAATCATTTTATATCAGTGGCAAAGCATTTTGTCCTTCCTAGTAAATACCTCCTTTACACTAGAATATATTTAGGTCACTTTGATCTTCACTCTAACTATTCATGCAAAACACAAATGAATACATTTCTTTGGATAAAAATATATTAGGAAGCTGATTAAAGTGACTTAACATTCCCTCAAAATGCATGGCTTTCTTTTATTCTGACATTGTAAAGATGCTCTAAAATCTCTAAATTAGCCCTTGATAAATATATTTTAACTTAAAATTATGCTTTAATTTATAGTTTCATAATAGCTTTACTTTAAATTTTTCCCTTGGTTACATTGAGATAGAGAATCATTTCAAATCCACCATGAAAGGGAATTTCTGGACTAAAGTGAACCAGGCTTTACTCATTTGTCAGAACTTTGGTAGCACAGGGTGACATTGTCTTGAATTGTTTATAGATATTCTGAAGAATTAACAAAGGTTTCATGGATTATAAAGAGTTCTATGTAGCTCTTGCCAATTACAAAATAGGGTATTTCCTCGTGTTCCAACTGAACTGAACATCTCTCTACCTCCGTGTCTCCTCGGTCTTTGCTCTGCAACCATCAACAGCCTCCTGTCATAGTCATTTAAAACACTGCACACACTTGCTGCCTTAGGAAAGGATGGGTAACTCTCAGGTAACAGGACTGTGTGTGTGGGGGGGTGTTCATGTTAAAACCCACACCGAGCTTCATGAGCACTAAACATAGGTCTACTCGAGCATTGATCGCCCATCTCTGCCACCCTTACACTTAAAAACAGGTGTTTGAGGAGGGCAGATCAAAGAGATAGCATTTAGAAGCTTGCTTCTCTCAGAGTGTGCAGGGACTTGGGTCTGTGCACCTGCTCCCTGGTGATTAGTGTAGAGATAGCTGCTCCCAAGCATTGTAAGGATCAGCTTGGTCTTCTGGAAGTATCCTGTGATTTGTACAATCTCCCACACAGAAAAGTGATGCTTTGAAAGAAATCATTTCATAAAGGTCCCTTCCCCCAAATTGGCTCTCATGCTACTTGCTTCCAGCTACAAGTCTCCCATTGTCTGATACAATCAACATGTATTTACTTTGTTAGCAGTCTTGGGTTGCCTCCTAGGATTTCAGAGGCCTCAAAGAAGTGCTAGTTTCTATAACAATGCTAAATTGTTGTCATTCAATAGTTGATGGAACAGCAAAAGAAGAGAAGGGGGAGGGATGTGGCAGTTCTAGAAATCGGCTCAATTTTCTTATCACTGTCAATCAATCAGCTTGTACCTCTTTTTAGTCATAAGGAATGCCACAGATCTCTAGGGCACTTCCTTCAATGGAAAATGTGTTCCCCTATATTCCAGTGTGAGTTTCATTGGTCAAAATAATTTAAAATATTCAGGAACCAGAAGATTTTATGGAAGGATAAATGGAGACTTCTACGGATCATTTTTTTAATAGCCACATTTTATGATCAGCACACGCAACCTCTTCCTAGGTCACTGGATGTTTTATACTAAGTGTGACAGTAAAACTTGACTTCTGAAAATTTTCTAAACTCATGGAGTTGTGCCCAACTGGAACAATGCTGGTGATTAGAAATCCATTCATCATCAGACAATATGGGGGCACTGACAGGAAAATGCCCTTGATTGCAAAAGTGCCCGCATTTTCTCTCTGATTCTGCTGTAGATGTGTCCCGTGCGTTCTGTCAGGAAGACAGAAATGGAATTCTCATTCTGGACCCTGTACGTTATGCTCTGAAGACAAACTTTTTTTTAATCCTCTAACAGCTTGTGCCCTAAATAAATATGAAGAGGAAATGCTAGAAATAGAAAGTTATTATTCATGGAAGACTTTGTCCAGTATTTAAAGCACCAGCTAGCTACCCCTAGAGAATGAGCTCGGTATTGCATAAAATTAGGGGCAGTCTTGACTTTTCAACTGCTCCTCTCAGACTGATAACAGACATGCTTTCTCTATATTTTATAATTTTTTTTAATTCAATAGTCTACCAAATAAACAATACCCAATAGATAGAGAAACATTGCAATGAGAAGACTCAGGTTTTCATTTTGCTGCCAATACTTTGTATAATACCAAGTTACCATCTGGAATTTTTGGCCTGAAAAAATAAATCAAAAGATTTCAATCTTGAAGGTTGGTTGAGAGGGTCAAATTAGGTAAGTAATGTGCATATGTCGGGCAAAGTGAATTACTCTGATAATATAATTTAATTTTTTCTCCATCATTTAACATCACATTCTACTTTATTGCATGGAAAAGGTTGGAAAAAATAGACAACTTGAACTTGAGCAACTAATTTTCCAACTATGTTCCCCAGTCAGCACTGTTGATCCACTTTCTCTACTAATATTTAATGCACCTGAGATTACAGACAGCCTTAGTCCATTAATATGACCCATGATGAGGACAAATGCACTGTGAAATGATCTATTTGTAATACACATTTATTCTGTGTCAGAACTCTTACTGAAAACTATTTTTATTCATTTGAAAAGGCCTGGAATGCAATTTATTATCTTCATTGCAAAAAGAATTAAAGAGTAGAAAATAATTTGCTCTGTTCTTCCTCTCTTCTCATCTGAAAAAAAGTCACTAGAACAGAGTGAAGTTGTAAAAATTTTGGCAGCCTACAGTTGATTTCTGAGAGGAAATGGTTTTATTTCTGATTTTATTTTGTGGTAATCTAACGGGATGGTTGAAGAATATTTTCATCTTCACATATGTGCTTTGGGTAACACAGATCTCAGAATTCTTCTGAGAAGTTCATTGTTTAAGCTTTTTGTACTGTAACATGATGCCCTTTGCATATTAGGTAAAGAGACTTCAATACTGAAGCAGCAATCCATTACTTACATTTCCTAAGCAGCCATTTTTCTCACTTCTCATTTTTCTTCTCAGAATATAATTGGACTTGGGATTATGAAAAAAGCATTTTCAAATTGACTTTCGACTTCATTATTAGTATCTGCTAATATGGGACAGAAATATGAGAGCTTCCAGTGACCTAAATTCTACTCGCCTTAACCTTAGCCGGTTCCCTGCTTTACGTCCATTCATTTACTTCACTTGATAAAGGAATTCATTGCTGTGGAATTCCTATCCTGAAAATTTACAATGAGAGCTTACCATGGCTGATGTAAATGAATGGACATGTTTATTATTATCTTATTTATATGGAATATACAGATATTACATTTATATATAAGAGTTTAAAATGCATCTATGCTCTACACACAATTTTATAATCCATCCAAAAATAAGGTATATCATAACTAATAAATTACAAGCCAAATCATCAATGTAAACAATAGTATATCTTAATACTAGATACATAAGGGAGAGCATGATAAGAAACCACAAAGGTTTTATACATACTATGAAATTATATGAAAATATAATACATAATATAGTATATGTAAATATATCATGCATATGTTATAAATATATATGTATATGTGTGTACATGTGTGTGTGCCTATACTCACAAATCATGTTGCTATTTCATCATGTGGTATGGTATTTCCTGGCAATTCCAGACATGTGCTGAAATATCATTCAAAGCAAAGCTTAAGCAGACATCTATTTCCATCACTCAAGGAAACCCTCTTACAGGAAACTGCAGCGCACATGGCTTGGCAGCTTGGTAAATGGAGTTCTTGCAAGTACATATTAGTTACATATGCCAGATCTGAACAGCAACAAAAACTCTCTTGAGCCATCGTGGATATTGCCTGAAGAATTTGATTTCTTTTCTGGCTAGAAAACTAAGGATGGAGAACTTTCTTTTAACTTTTTTTCCACACTCAAAATTAACAGTCATTTTCTTTATTGCTTGACATAACCTGACATTTTTTAAGATCTTAGTCACCAGCAAGGTGCATCAGCAACTATAATCCCCACATTCCCCAGAATTCTTACTGACATTTTGTCTGAACCACAAAGAACCTATGGTTAAATTTTAGCTAAAACAAAATGCTAGTAGAAAATATTTTATGTGAGGAGAACTTTTGTTTTAGGTTAAACTGTTCAGATAATGATTTCCCTTTATATGCCAGGCTTTCTCTGTGCACTGGGTCAATAGGAAGATGGCATCTAACAATGTTATCCCTGTCGCTCTTTCTATTCATATTGAACTAGAGGCCCTGGGGAGTGCAGTAAAAGTAAAGCATTGTTAGAGATTCCATTTGAACAACATCCAAAATATATGGGACCTAGATATGTAAAATGATGTGACAAAATGTATTGACGTAAGTTATATATTTTATTGAGGGGCTTAGAGATAATATAACCAACTGAAGAAACATATCTTGCCACTAAATAGAAAAACTCATAGATCATTTCTATCCAGATTGATCTATAGATTCATTGCAATATCAACCAAAGTGTTAACAAGATATTTTTGTAGAAATTTGAGTAATAATTATTTTTGAGTTATAGTACTGTAGACTGGACAACTGGACACATGGATATAACAGAAGCATCCCACACAGAAAGGAATCTTTCCAGAAATGCAGCCATTGCAGACACAGGTAAAAATCTATAATAACTGGGTTGAAGACACTCAGTTTACCACTTGGGTAAAGAATGGAGAAGTCCATGAAAATCAATTCCAGGTACTCAAATGTGGAAAAAGATATAGGAGACTGTTCAGAGAAACACAGAAGAGTTACTTTTTAAAAATATTTTATTTATTCATTTTCAAGGAGAGAGAGAGAAACTGAGAGAGAGAGAGAGAGAGAGAGAGAGAGAGAGAGAGAGAACACCAGGGCCACCACCTTGTGGGTCTGGCTTATGTGGGTCCTGGGGAATTGAACCAGGGGCCTTAGGCACTGGAGGCAAGTGCCTTAACTGCTGAGCCATCTCTCCAGCCCTAGAGGAGTTACTTTTGAATCAGCAGTAAAAAAAAAATAGGTGTCTAGAAAAAGGCAAGAACGATAATTTTTTCACAGAAGCCCAACGGGCCCCCCAAAAACTCATGGACAAACTGCTAATAGTCAATGCAAATAAGCAAAATTACAATGAGGCATCATTTTATACATGCAAATCAAACAGAAATCCAGATGTTTACCAATCTCAGATATTGGGAAGTGAAGCCTATGAAGAGCAAGACAGACTCAGGTAAGGAAAGTGTGCAGTGAGCACAATTCGGGAATTTGGCATGATCAGTTACAAATCCAGTTGCATATATCCCAGGATATCTGTTTATACCTCAAGGGAAGTCTCTCAGAACAAGGTATACACATCTTCGTAGCATTATATTTTCGGGCAGGAAAAACTTCATAGCCATCTAATGCTAACTAGTAAAAAATGATAAAATATCATTAGAAAATGAGGCATATACAGAAAAATGATCAGAACTGCAATGTAAACCTCAGCATGATGAATTCATAAAGAAAGTGAATGAGAAAAGCAAATGGAAGATCACATGGAGAGGAGCATCATGCACCTTTAATAAAACCAAAATAATGCCAAAGGAAATAATCAATTGTTAAAGACCCATATAATTGTAGCTGAACTACGCTGACAATAATGCGATACTGAAAAAGAACAGAAGCTTGGACTCCATGGAAAGGAACAAGAGGGAAGATTTTTGGAAGAGGTATACAGGTATTCTACTCTGCTAACTAAAAGTAGGCATAGGTATAATTGTAGTTTGTAATAGGTGTCAAATATATTTATTTGTATTATAATTTTATCATAATGAAAGTTGTAAAAGTCAAGTATTCTAATGATCTACCAATACTTAGCATTTATAGCATTTAAATCTTTCTTTAAAATACATGCATGCTTTTTACTTGGTCTATTTTTCCTTATTAGAGGTTATGTGATATATCTACAATCAAACTTCATGCTTGATTCATTTATTTTTAGGTGAGTGATTTACTCTATGGTTTATATGAATTAAGTGTATTGAATTCTTTAACCTGTGAGAACTATCTTTTTTTTCAAAATTATACTTGGATAACTAATAACTTTCCAACTTTATCAGAGATGCTCAGGCTGTGATAGACTGGGTGGTTCAGTCAATAACAAACAGCTTAAAATAATTTTACGACCAAATTCAAAGAGAAACCATCTTTCTCTTGGAAAGAAAGATTACTAAATGAAAAAGTAGGCAAAGGCTGTATTTGGAGTGATCTCAAGTACCTAAGATGTGAACAATGGCAACTCAAACTGGCTTGTATTGATTGATGTATGATGCAGACCATCCTGGCTCCCAATGGTTGCTGACCACAGAACAGCTTTACTGCTTAGCCAAGAAACTCCTCAGCCCTGCTACAGAGGCTGCAGGCAAGTCCTGTACAGATAAGAGCATTCCCATCTCAAGGCCCTACTTTGTTTCTTTGAGATAAGGAGGTAGATATACACTTATAGAAAAAAATATATATATAATTATCAAAAAAACCCTGAGATCAAGGTAACTAGTAATTGGTATGATTATGCTTGCTAGTATGTTTCCAAGCTAGAAGGCATTGAAAATGATTTAGTCTCACGTACTCCATATATATATATGAAATGTCTATGCATAATCAAAAATATACTCAATGCCTGATGACATAAAATCATAAAATCATCATCTACATCATATAGCTGTTTCTTCTAGAACATTTTCCTTGATGTGAGACCGTTAAAATCTCATTACTTTTGTTCAGTCACTATGACTTTGCATCTATGATATAAGTGAAATTCTTCTCAACATATTGGCTCCAAAATTTATATCATGTTTTGCTTTATTTTCTGTAAGAATAAATCCTTATATGTAATTGCTTTGTATAAGTAGAATTTTCCATAGGCCTTTATTGTGCCCAAACATGCACAATTTAGGTATATTTTATTTTTGCATGAATATTTCCATGGTCTATGTTGCTAGACAAGTGACAGGATGAGTTATTTTTCTATTGGTATGCAGAAGAAATAACATATTATTTTTCCCACCCTGTTTATTTTTCCCTAGTGGGCTGTGATATCTTGGTGCAAACTTGAGGCAATGAGAGGATCTGTTCTTACAAATACTGGAGTGAGCAGAACCCTGCTTTCCAGTGGTTCTCAAATGCCTGCCATTTTCTCTAGCCACTAAGTTACAGTGGCATCAAAAGCTACTGAGAGGTTTATGACATCAAGAGTAAAGATAAGCCTGAAAACTCAAGCACAAGTAAGGAAAAACACAGCAAGAAAACACTGTGCATAGAACAACATGACCAGTTTAGAAACCAAGGACCCTTAACCATATATAAATTTTGATTTACATCTTCACTTACATTCAACCACTGGCTGGCTGCGAACTGAGGAAATTGATGTATCATCGCTCATTAAGTTTTTTCCTGTGGGCCATGAAATTTGTGGGCAAACAAGAAACCCAATGAAAGATCTTGCCTTCATAGATTTCTCAGTGTCACCTCTGCAAACATTTCACTTATAAAATATGTTATAATTCTCCTGATAATTTTAAGTCTTTATATGTTCCTATGACACAGCATTAATCCCTTTGGTAATATTTAACAAAGCAAAATGTTTTGTTTATATGAATTTACCATTCTGAATGATAATATATGTCCACATACAAGAGAGAATATTTTCTAATTAGAATGAGTTAGATTCCACTTTGTCTAAACAGAAAGATTACTCTGACATTTCAAGGTCATTTTTTATCTAGCTAGTTTATGTAGCTAAAAGGTATTTCACTTTCAGATAAAGGTAATTGTGCAGGAACTAAGTAAAGATCTATATGTGACACTCATCACTGCCCTTATCAAGGGGTCTAACCTAAAAGAAGTGAGACTTTCCCTGTAACACCAGCTCCTCATCAGTGCAGTGGGGCCAGAAGCAGAGTTTAAAAATAATCTTTACAAAGTATTATATGAAAAATGTTGAAAATAAATTAATTATAGTTTAAAAACCTATAAACATACCCAACATTGAGGAATGGAGAGATTGCTCAATGGTTAAAGATCTTTGCTTGCAAAGTCTCATGACCCAAGTTCACTTCTCCAGTACCCATTTAAAACCAGCTGCACAAAGTCACAGGTTCATCTGGGGTTCATTTGTAGTAGTTTGAAGTCTCTCTCTCTCTCTCTCTCTCTCTCTCTCTCTCTCTCTCTCTCTCTCTCTCTCTCTCTCTCAAATAAGTAAAATTTCAAACCTACTAGCTGTTCACCAGAATCAGGGGATGGCTAGGAGATAACTTACTCATAAAATACAAACCATCAAGGCTTGATACTACAAAAGTTTACTTCTCATGTATGCAGAGATCATTACAGACTTTATAGGTCAACAGGTTAACCATCTTCCAGGAAGAGAGGTCAAAATCCACACTGCTTTATTTTGTTCACTATTCAACCATCCCAACATGAAGTCTCATTTGTATGAATAAGAGAAGAGAGAAGGGAGTGTGGTCATTATATCACTGATACCTCCCTTAGGCTAACCATTCAGAACTGAAAACATGGTTCTACTAAACTGCAAAGAACTGAGAAGGGAGGGAATCAAGACAGCGTGTTATACCATCACTGCTGTGGACTCAGCTGGAAAAATAAAGCAAGAGAGTAAGAAGTGAGTATGTATATTCTATACATAGAAAACAAAGACAATAGGACAGAAATCATTTATGTTTCTTTTTTGTTAATTGTATTTATTTATTTACTTATAAGCAGAGAAAGACAGAGGAAAAAGAAGAGCCACTCCAAATGAACTCCAGACTCATGTGTCACTGTGCATCTGGCTTTCTGTGAGTACTGGGGAATTGAACCAGGGTCCCTAGGCTTTGAAGGCAAGTTCCTTAACTGCTGATCCATCTCTCCAGCCCCATTTATGTTTCTTTAAATACACTTACACATCTATGTTCCACTTACAACTGACATATTTCAGTCAATAATAAAACTATAAAGAAATAAAGAGCTTTCTGTCATGTAAAGTAGAAAATCATCCTTAATGGCTTTTAGAGTAGTATATAAAAATATCAGGAATGACCTACTATGGAACATATACTACAGTGTCACTTTGGGTGATTCCACACCCAAGAATCTTCTAGGTTTCTTCCATACAGATAACCTTTTCACCTACTAAAGAAGACAAAGTTACTGCAGGCCAAATATCATGTTAGACACCCATTGTTTTCCCAAATGAGAGATGGAAGATGGATTAGCAAAATTCCTCAACAAAAACAAAGCAAAAATTAAATTGAGGTACAAAGCAAACAGACAGAAATCTCAGTTGAATCATTCCAAGCAAGTCAACAAGGTCATGTCTTAAAAATGGTTTATTATTGCTTTGGTTAGAGCTTGAGGGTAGCCAGGAAGAGAGTAAACAGTACAAAATAATCCAATTGGAAGGTCAAAGATGTTAAGCTTTTGCCCTCTTGTTACATTGAAGGATAATATTCATTATCCTTCTGGGCAATAAAACTGAAATCCCACATATGTTGCAATTGATTCTTATGGATTTGGGATAGCTTTAGCTAATGGTTTATAGATTGTGAGATAATCAGGCCCTGCTGAGAGAGCCATTAAATCTGGCAATGGAAGAAAAAGATCACTGGGCCAGGGCCAGGTGAATAGATTTCTCAGTCAGGCAGGGACAGCACTCCCTAACAAGATCCCCAACTTCCTATAACCCAAAGAAATAGAGACTCTCAAAAAAGAAGCAATAATATACATGGACCATGATGAATAATATGGTATTATATCACAAAGTACTGATGGTGCTATTTGGAAATAATATGTCAACTTGCCATAGGGAGTCAGGGCAATCACTCATTGAATAACAGAGCTGACAAAATGATCTTTTTACTTAATTTAGTGTGTTTCTTTCAATTGCCTACCACCAAAGAGCAGGTGTGTGTGTGTGTGTGTGTGTGTGTGTGTGTGTGTGTGTGTGTGTATGTGTGTATGTGTGTGTGTCTTTACCCTTGACACTAGATATCAAGAGATAGATACTAGAATCCTCAGGTCTGCATCCTGCATATTATTCCACAAATGAGATCTAAAGCAGGTCATTACAACTATAAGTCAGAGGTTGTAAAGGTGACCCAAACATATCATTCTTATAACAACCTTAACCAGTAGAGGCTCGAGAACACGAAGACATGCACTCGAGTTTCCAGCTTCTCAATGTTGCCTTTCCTGTCTTGTGATCAAAATGTCTCATGATTAAAGCTCCTGGCTTAGTGCAGTTATAGCTGCTTTCAGAGAGAGTATTAGTTGAGATAAGAAGATTATATCACCCAGGAAAAGGGACACTATATTTGAAAGCTTCCATCACTGGGCAAATATGTGACCAAATTGGAAAGAGAAAATAATTTATTTTGACTCAATTTTAATCCATAGTTGGCTGTTCTCAGTCAGACAAGCAAAAAAGTCATAGAAGGATATGGTAGACAAAACTTCTCACCTCACAGCAGCTAGAAGCAGAGAGAGGAAGAAGCTAGGGACAACATATGTCCATCAAAGATATGCCTTAAGTTCCCATTCTCCTAGCTAGACCATGCCAACATTAGTCCGCATACTTATGCAGCTTTCAAAATCCTACCCACCCTGATACAATACTTTGTGAGCCCTTAACAAGTTTCTGCTATTTAAATTCTGAATTCATCAGTGGCTAATCCTTGCATTAGGTCAGAGACTGCAATCAGACCTTTAAGACATAAGCCTTCAGGGAACATTTTAGATCTATATTGTAACACAGCAAGGAAATATACAAAGAAATTAATGGAGTGAATTAAATCATGTCTTACTAATGTAAAACTGGACTCTGAATGTTTATCATCTATTTACCTTAGTAAGACTTAGTTGTATAACATCAGCATTATTCTACATTTAGTATTAAGGCATGTATACTTCCAATAGAAAATAAATACAGAGCACATGTATTTCTTGCAAGTTATTGTGAATTTACATAGAATAAAATGACCTTAAACAAAGATAAATCATGATTTTAGACAGGTGATCACCCACTATTTACTTATAGATCATTTGTGTTCATATCATGCTAATAAGGTTACCACTTATCTTAGTTCTTTCAGGATTCACAAAAAAGGTAAGATTTTGAAACTCTTGTGTATTTAAAATAATATGTGTAATTATGAGGAGTAATGTTGAGAATAATATAAAAATATGCTTATTTTTACATTTGTCTTTTACAATTTTTCTGCAGTCCTTTACATTAAACCCATTACTAAGAGCAATGTGAAGCAGAAGAGAAAGATAAAAATGACTTTTCTGATGTTAGAAAATGCTATCCCTCAGTATAGGGGTTCCCTCATAAATTATGCTCTATTACACAAATAAGTTTATTATAATTCACTTCTGCCCAGTATGAGTGAGGAAAGGATAGGGTGAGTGGTTTCCTTCAAGTAGTACGATAACAACAGAGAAATATACTCTATAAAAATATACTCTATAAAAAACATAAGAGGTACTTATTCTTGCACAAACATTGGGCAGTGGAAGAAACATTGTTGTTTAAGGAAGTGAATAATTTATGAAAGCATTCTTGGACTAGGCATGCAGCTCTGAAAGGTATGCTGAATAAATGGGTGGCCCAAGAACTATATAGGAAAGCCAGTTATAATCTTGGTAATTGGTGTGATCGCACTTACATTGTCAAACAATGCACAAGTGTGGTTGACCGTTATACTTTGGCACCAAATCAGAAGGTGGTACTTCTAAGAGACACCTCAAGATTTCTATTTCAATAACAAATCATTCCATTGTAGAGTAGGTCTCATTCTGCTATAAATATCTATAACAAGAAATATACAAGTTATCTCAAGATATTGAACAATAATAATGTTAAGTCCTCCAACTTATATCCAAGAGTCTTAAGCAGACAAAGGATAGAGACTTTCCTATAAAGTAAAAGTGTATACAGTTGTAATATAAAATCCTGAATATTTTTAATTCACACATGAGCTCAGTGATCTTAAACTGGCATAGGAGGACTCTCTTGAGTTCTTTATAACACAGACTCTATTCATTTGTTCTGATTTTATAATTAAGTAAAAAAAAATCTCATGTACTCATATAATATGTAATTGAAGTTACATATTATGAGTACATGAGATATCACACGCACACACACATACACACATTTACAAACTCATTTGGAGTTCACTATGTTTTATGTTTCTGGATTCTAAATATTTAAAGTGTATAAAATGTTTTCTACATTTACTAATATTTAATGCATGTTAAAAGGCTATGTATATGGGAGTCTCTACCAACAAAAGAAGAGGTACCAAAGGGGTACACAAAAGCTGGAGGCTGCTTCAAGGACCCATAATGTGAGGAGACATGGCATTTGGGAGCAGGAGTGAAGGTTGTAGAGTGGTTGTCAGTTTCAAACCGTTCCCTCAGAACGAAGCCCGAGAAATGTTGCTGCAAGGGATGTACTTAATTGGTAACAAATTTAAAAATATTGGGCTGGAGAGATGGCTGAGCAGTTGAAGGCACTTGTTTCAATTCCCCAGTATTCATGTAAGCCACACACACCAAGTGGCACAAGTGTTTGGAGTTTGTCTGCATTGGCAGGCGGCACTGGTGTGCCCATTCACATTCATATTCTCTCTCTCTCTCTCCCTCTCTCTCTCTCTTGTTCTCCTTTTCTCTCTCCTTCAAAGTAAATAAATATTGTATTAGCTGAGTATGGTGGCGCACACCTTTAATCCCAGCACTCAGGAGGCAGAAGTCGGAGGATCGCTGTGAGTTCAAGGCCATCCTGAGACTACATAGTGAATTCCAGGTCAGCCTGGGCTAGAGGAAGACCCTACCTCGAAAAACCAAAAAAAAAGTAAATAAATATTGTTTAAACATAGTATATGTTTGCCCAACTTGGTTCAGATTTATAGACATAAATTTTCCTAGTTCTATGATCACCCTTTTTTCCTATATCTATACTTTCATTCTTCTCCCAAAGGATGCGGCATAACCTTGATTGAAAATTCCAGAAGGAAAGTTTACTAAGTGCTAAGCTCCTTTGTGATAGTACATCCAACTCCTATATATCACATTTCATATATGAGCTATTTTAGGGAGTTTTATTAATGTGATCTAAGTTATACAGTAGGTTTAAGACTAAAATGAAATTGGTTATACTCCTTAAGTCAAGAAATCATTTTCTTCTCTGAGAATGGTGCTATAAGCAAACCAAATGACGAATACAAGGCCAAAGGACCCCAAAGGATTCAAATAATGAAAAAGAAACTCCACAGACAATACCATAATGGCCACTTGCAGGAGCTGAGGTACTTACTGGGGACTCATTCCTGTAAACAAGTTGTTATCAAATGAGCAGTACTTACTTATCTCACCAAATTGCACTAGTGCCTGTCCCCCCCCCCAAAAAAAAAGACTCAAACACTGATTACTCAAGGAGAGGAAGTTCTAAGCCAAGCCTCTGAGTTACATGACATGTCTCTGGATGTTGGGGGATAAAAAAAATAAAGATATATTCATTGAAGTAGGGTAGTCTGATGATTGTTATAATCATTCCATACACATAGTAACAGAGAGAGAGAGAGAGAGGGCATGAGAGAAGATGTCACTATCACAGGAGTGAGTGACTCCTTTTACAAGAGATGACATGACCTACAAACAAAAAAAGAGTAGGGGGGGTTGGGTGATAGTTCAGTTGATAAAGGGCTGGCCTCATAAGCATGAGGGCTTGAGTTTGATGCCCAGAATCTACGTATAAATGCCAAACATGGTAAGCCCAGCATGCAGAAAGAAGAGACTTGCTGGGCAGCTAGGTTGACCTTGGCAGCTAAGCCGAAGTCAGTGAGTGCCAGGCCAATGCGATATCCTAATTCAAGAGTTCCTAAGGATGACACCTGAGCTGTGCTCTGGTCTCCACATTCATGTAAATACATGTACACATGCATACACACATGCATCAAAAACAACACTAGAATCAATAATTATAAACATAATTGTCTTTATGTATATAAAATAAAATGACTCCAAAAATTTCCCTAAAATTTGGAAAATTGTCATAGTCACTGGAAAGCCAAATTGAAGAGAGAGAAAAAAATAAAACAGGTGAATTTGGCCTCATTATCCATGCTAACTTTGAGATATCCAAGTACTTTGTGTATTCCACCCAGGATTAATAGTTAAATTTTTTTAAAGTGAGTGAATTGAGGTTTTACTTAATTGTAATAAGACAAGGAATAAATTAATTTTAGTGTACTTAGTTATTTCATGCCTTTAATCCCAGTACTTGGGAGGTACTTGGGAAGTAAAGGTAGGAGGATTGCTATGAGTTTGAGGCCAGCCTGGACCTACAAAATGAGCTCAGGGTCAGCCTGGGCTAGAGTGAGACTCTACCTTAAAAAAACAATATATATATATATATATATATATATATATATATATATATATATATATAT
>PVHP010014828.1:0-38429 GCA_004024765.1 Zapus hudsonius
TTATGGACAATAAAAAAAGAAAAAATAATAATAAAATAAAAGCAAAGGATATAACAGTTTTGATACCAGAAGTGGGGGTCTGTTGCTAATAGAATCTTAATTCTGTGACTTTTGGCCGTTTGGAACTGATTTGCAGGAGGAATGTGGAAGGATTTGAGACCTCAGCCTAAGAGACTTTACAGTGCTGGAAGTATAGCTTTATGAACCATTCTGGTCACAGTTGAAAGACCTGAATGCAGTAAGGACTATGGACTGTGAGGTGTGGCTTACAAGGGTGAGAAAGAACTTTGTGAGGACTGTTCCAGAAGCAGTTTGTGTGAGAGGCTTGCTGCATTCTGCCTGCCTGTGTCCTGAGAACTGGTGCAGGGCTGCTTTATGTAAAAATGGAGTGGTGTGAGCAGATGAAGATGGCACAGAAAGAAATGAAGTCTTTGGACTAAAACTGCTGCCTGTTTCCTACAACTATTTGAGAAATTATAACCAGCAATTGGGCCAGGTGATCTGCGTTGGGACAAAAGAATGAATGTGGACTCCTTTGAAATAAGGGGCCTGAATGCTGAAGGAGGTTTCCTGCTCTTCAAAGTCGGCTTTATTCCCCCTTGGGTTAACAAGTTGTTAGCACACCTGGTACTATAACAAATGCAGGAAGTATAACAAATACAGAGTGGAGTATAACAAATTCAGGAAGAGAAGGTCATTGGATTTGCAATATGGTTTTTGGCCACAGGCAGTGTGAAGCAGGTGTGTTGGATTGCCTGCATGGAAACCCGATGGAGGCATGAGGATGAACCATGGGTTGCAGTGGAGATGCAGTGAATGCCAGGACTATGGGACAGTTGCCAATGAAAGCTGCCAGCTTTCAGGAGTTTTCTTGGACTGTGAGTAGCTGAGCTCAAGGGGCAAAATCAGAGCTCCTAGAGACTTGTTACTGGTTAGAATTATCGGACTTGGAGATAGAGTTTACCCTGCTTGTTTTAAATCTTGCAGTGGTTCAAACTGTTTTTTGTCATGCCCAATGCTATCTTTTGCAGTAAGAATGTTCTGTGCCATTATGGGTCTGCTTTTTGGAATTATGGCTCAGTTGAAAGAAAAACTGGGGGCTTGTAAAGCTGAGCTGAATGTACTGTATCATCATGTATGATCATGTATCCTCATGTATCATCAGGTATCATCATGTATGATCATGTATCATCATGTATGATTGCTAGTTTGTGGGGGACAAGGGTGGACTGTCATGGTTTGTTCCAACTGTCCCCCACAAATAAATGTGTGCTGAATGCTCAATCCCCAGCTGATGGCAGTTTTGGAATTGGAACCTTGTAGGAACTGTGTTGTCAGGGGCAGGCTTATGGGGTTTATAGCCAGCTTCCCCTTGCTAGTGTTTGGCACACCTTCCTGCTGCTGTATGCAGTACTATGGTGGAGGTGATGTCTACTCATGCCATTGTTTTCCCTACCATTATGGAGATTCCCCTGGAGTCTGTAAGCCAAAATAAACCTATTCCTCCACAAGTAGCTTTGGTTGGGTTCTGTCTTTGCAGCAATGAGAAAATTGACTACAACATATGAATTGATACAAAATAAAATTTAATTTTAAATATAATTTTAACAAAGTTGTATTATTATCAACTCATCTGTCCCTCTGGATTAATTGCTTTATTTGGCTAAGAACTGATGTCCAAGAAGAGAGAGGCAAGGCTTTAGAAGAATATGAAAATGGACAATTCATACCTCTATAGCTTTTTATTTTTAGCAATTATCACTGAGATGCAATTTCTTTCTGAGCAAAATTAAATCAGTAAGTGCACATGCCCATAGGCACAGTTTATGAATTATACAAAGCAAGGCACCATTAATATTTACTATTTCACCTGTTTGACAAAACAGTTACTGAAAGGCAATGTGCTGGTCACTGTGCTAAGTACCTCCAGGCACACAGTATATTTTAAAATTCCTACAGCAAAGGAAAATAGTCATGATTCTCATTCTAAAGTTAGGGAAACTGGAGTCTGCTGGAGTTAAAGTAGTTTCCCCAGATTGCACCACTAGGAAATACAAATTAGAACTCAAACCCCTGAGTGTGTAATCTAGAGAACTTGTCTTCATACTTCTGGGCTATAACTGAGCATAACCAGAGTTCACAGGGAGTGAGATAAGGAGTGATCCTTGAGAAGATAGTGTCCGGGTAGAAATGGGAAAAATGGAAGAGGAGGAAGACGGGAGAGTGATGAGACAGGCATTGAGAATGAAGCATTAGCATGAGCTATGGTACATGACAATGAAAAGATGCCTCTCACTGTGGTGATAGTGAACAGCAGGAGTCTGTGGTGAAGAGTCTTGATGAACTCAAAGCCTCCAAGAAGCCCAGTGTGACTGAGAGTGGAGAACCCGTAAGATGAGGTGCTGAGAGAGGCTGAGAAGATAAGCAGATCTTTCCTCTCCGTTTGGACTACATTAAGAAAACCACATCATTTCTCCCAAGTATAACAGAAGACTACGTGGTGAATTTTGAGAAAAAATAATGAAATAATCAAACTCACAGAAAGATAACTCTGACTGATAAATGAAAACAAAACAAAGCCACCAGAAAGGTTTCTCAAAAACTAGTCCAGGTGAGAGACAATGAGGCTGGAAATGGTGAAGGGCATGAGCAGAAAAATTCTATTCCTGAAGTAGAACAGTACAGGACAATGGCATGGAGAAGTCCATTTTCAAAGCCTGAGATGTATGTGGGCACACACTGTAAAGGTGATATCGCACACTTAGTGGTGCTTCTGATAGGTCACACACATGTTCTTAATACTTTCATGCAATGAGATGTAAAGTAGATAACCATATACAGTATAGACATATTAGCAGAAAAGACTGAACTAGAAACAAATTTATGATCTAGCGGCCAAATTATGACATAATCCTATCAATTTATACTCACCTGTGAAAAATATTCTAACAAAAAATCTCAAGTTTAGGCTATATTTGAGACATATTTAAATACCTGTGGAATATAGTTTCTTCTTTCTTGACAGGCAGCATGAAACCAGGCAAAACTGAAGAGAGCATGAGCTCGCTGGATATTGTCCTTTTTGCTAATTTGCTCAGGAGTCCATGACTCATAAGTACGCATTAAATTCTTCTTCAAACCTGGAGGTGACTAAAGAAATGAAATTAACATATTTGTAAAATATTAAAAGCAAAATAAATCTATATTCAACATATTTGAAATCACATTTTAATGAGACATTTACTCAACCATGTTTATTGCAGCTCAATTCATAATAGCTAAGAATTGGAAATCAACCCAAATACCCATCTCTGGATGAATGGATATCAAAGGTGTCATACATTTATTTACAAAGGAATTCTACTCAGATGAAATGAAAAATGACAACAAAATTTAAAGAAAAGTGGACATATTTGGAGCAGATCATATTTAGCAAATTCACACATGAACAGAGAGTCAAATGCCACATACTCTCCCTCGTATGTGGTTTCTAACAGGTGAAATGAGACAATATAAAAAGGAATGTAGGGAAAGAATGGGAGGGTGAGGGTACTTATACAATAAACTAAAGAAATAATGAATCAAAACCATAATATCCTATCATACAGTAAACTCTTGACGTCATAGGCATTGCCTAGCAAGAGGGGCCATGATTAGAATGGGAGGAAGCCTAACCACATGAAAAATTGAGCAGATCTGCAACTCTCTATCCCAGTCATTAGTTCCTTCCCACCCTGAGCTGTTAATCAGAGACTCGGGAGGTCATTAAAACAAAACAGACTTCTGTCTAAGCTCCTGAATACCAGCCCCAGGCCAACAGTATGATCCTAGTGTGGATGAAAGTACAGAAAGTCATCGCACAACACCGAGAGACCCTTTGAGATCCAGAATGGTAACCAGCTCCCAGGTGGTAGCATGTGTAGTGCTGGTAGGTGCTACATGATCTGCCAGGAGAAACTGGTCACTGATATGTAGAGAAACCAAAGACAAATGATACAAAATTTAGACTGATATCACAAAAGGCTGAAAACACTGTTCTATGGGAGAGATGAGTGAGTCAAGAAGTGATCAGTTGTGCAATAGTGACACCAAAAACCTGAAAGGTAATCAATGGTTTTCAAATTGGCCAAGAGATATATTCAGTGACAAAGAACCCTTAACTGGAATTGGGATCCAGGGCAAAATCATATGGGGAACAAAATCTTGGTTTCCAAGGGAAAATCCCACTACCAGAGAACTACATAGAGACCACACCCAATAGAATTTTGCCAAATTAGCAATGACTGTCTCATTCAACCTATACTGATCTGACTCTCTGATGGAGAGTCTGTCTGTATTTTTCAGAAGGCAGTGAGAGAACCGAGGTCAACCAAACTGCACCAACAAGACACAGTATGATGGCCGACAACCTAGCAAAAGATGAACCCCCAAATGAAGCCTATGTGAAAGTGATGAACCCCAAATGAAGCCTATGTGAAAGTGTCAAGGAAAACAAGAGACCTATCATCACAGCAAGTCTGATAACACAGAATAGGTCATGGAGACAGACACCAATGATACACAACCCAAAGCAGAAGTCCAGAGACACTTAAGATCTCAACAATAAAGAAGACTTAAAACTCACCCACCATGACTCAGAGAACTGAGCAGAAGAGGGGGGGGGGAAGACTGTAAGAGCCATGGTGGAGGATAATATACAGAGACATTGCCCTCATCAGCAACAACACACAAAATTAGGGGGGTAACCAGGCTACCTTATTAGCTAGTCATAACCCCTACCCCATGGACTGATCAGTAAGCCCACCAAGAAGGGCCCTCTGTGAGTAGGGGACAGGGAGGAGGGAAATGGGGGTAATGCTGTAAGATTTGCTCATACACTGTATCTAAATATCGATAATAAAAAAATTTAAATGAAAAGAGCATGAAACTTTTAAATCATCAAAGTGTTATGTAAATTATGCATCACCTAAGTGTAAAAGGGTATTTAGGTGATGAACATATTTTTTTGGGGGGGGAACCTTTACTTTTGATTAAATGGAGGAAATAAGGACTCCTTGTTATGGCAGCCTATACCTGTAATACCTGTACTTGAGAGGTTGAGGCAGGAGGATTATGAGTTTGAGGCCAACCTGAAATTGAGAAGCACAAAGTACACTATACTCCCACTTTCTTCTTCTGGGTCTCTTTAGACACCTAGTCTAACTAATGGTAGCTTTGTAAACAAATGAACACCAGCAAGGAGAGAGCTCTGACATGAAGTATTTCAGTCTCAGTACTGTCAGTTTAGGGCCTGGTAAAATCAGTTTTATACTAAGTGCCAAAAGCTGTAATCCCATACTCAGTGTCTTATTCCAGTTTGACTTTGAGATCATTGTCACCAACTATGCACACAGGGAGCTCTCCACCATCAAAGCACACAGCAAAGAAACCCTTGGTTAAATCTTGCTCTTGTTTTCCTATCCTGAGAATCTAAGGCAGAAATATCCCTTTCCTTGGGCTAAATCACATGAGACCCTTGCCCCACCATATTCCCTTCCCAGCTATCATGAACCAAGGGCAACCTCCTTCCAGACTATTCTCTGAAGAGATTTTTTTAGAACAAAGTTTTAGAAGGTACATAGAGATTACTGTTTTCAATCAATGAGTGGTGTGAGTTTTTATCTCCTTACCTCATAAGTTATCTTTAAACTTGACTGGAGTAAGATTGGAGTGAAGTTGGGGTGAACTTCCGCAGTGAGCCACAGACGAAAGGTATCTTTAGGTTGAAGAGTATTCAATTCCTTGTTCACAGAACAATAAAAATACATTTCAAGATACATTCCCCTTTTATTGATCTACTAACCAGATTTTTGTACTAAAATTTTATATTTCTTTAAAATTTGTTCCTATAACAAGTGAGGACTTGGCCTGGAGCCAATGCTCTTGGGCTGAAGTCCAAACTTTGCCACTTATTTGATGTGTGACCTTGGACCCTTATAGCATCTCTAAGCAAGGAAAGTAACAGTACCTATTACATAGCACTGTGGGAAACAGGTCAAACCATGCCTGATATTAGTGAATGCACAGTAAGTAAGCTCTAGTCCCATGCCTAAGCTACCAGCTGTCTTCAGGCCTTCCAGTTCTTACTCAGTAAGTGTTAACAGATTCAAGGAACGAGGGATGAACCAATGAAAGAATCAACAAAGAAATAGTTGACAGGGTGGAGCTTGATGGCTCATGGCTTCAGTCTAAGCACAGGACAGGCTGAGACAGGAGGATTGCCACAAGTTGAAGGCCAGCTTGGTCTATACTATGAGTTCTAAGGGCCAGTCTGGGCTAGAGTGAGAGCCTATGTCAAAAACAAAAACAAATAAAAAAAGGGTGGGGGAAACGACATCTATTACCTCTACAGTGATGATAAAAACAAAAAAAAATGTCTGAAACTACATGTGTTATTAATATCATGTAAAATGTAGCATTGCTATGACAAAAATAGAAGGAATGAGACATAAAGTGTACTTGCTTTTAAAGCTATGATAAAATGTATTTATACTTTATAATTCTAAAATATAGAGATTATGCTAGCCTTGGGCTAGCATACAATTTAAGAAGAGAAATAATACAATTTTATTTTGTTTTATTTATAAGTAAATTTCTATAGAAACAAAGCATCCAAATATTCTTTTGGAATATAATCTGTTCTTTATGCTGTAAGAAGTTCTTAAGATTGGTTTCCAATGTATTAATTACCATTATATTTTACATGGATTTATAGTTATCAATTAAATGCTCACTGCCCTTTCTTTTATTTTAAGATATATATGATTTATCAAAAATGCAGTATACTTTTACATATTAGTGTTTTATAAAAAATTAGTTACATGGATATTTATATGCACTTCAGTCTCAAAAGCTGTTTTTTTTTTTCACAAGCAAGAAAACATTATGGTCCATCAATTCATTCACTCGGTCATTAATTCCATCAAAGATATATGAATTACCTACTTTGTACAAGGTGCTGTATTTGCCAACTTACTAGGACTGCAAAAACCACATCTCATAACAAGGCCCAGGCTGATCTTGATCTACTGTATTCTGTTTAATTCTATTCAGTGCATTACTTGTCATCCTGGTTAATTCAGTTAGCTAATCATTGGCCTCCTGCTCAGGTTTCTGGCTAAGTCCTAGGAAAAAAAAACTCCAAACTCTGTGTGATCCTCAGGGTATTTCTTCCACAACACAGCCAATTTCCAAGTCCTCTAACTCTTCTTCCCCATACCTCCCTGCCTGCCCACCGCCATCCACCCCCAGCACATCTCTCCTTGTGCTGCTACATTAAAAGTCAAGCTTCCTTCATACGCAGTTAGATGCATTCCACTCTGCCTCTAAGGAATATCTTTTTCTTCGATCATCTCTCCAAAGACCAGAGTATCTTTCTCAAAATGAATAGCAGACTTACATCCAGCTTTGCAGTAAAAACTTTCTAGACATTTGTTCTGTCTACGGTTTATTTTCCTTCTGGGCCACTTGGGTTTTCCTTTTTGCTTCCTAGAAAGTTCTGCAGCTGCCTCTGACCCCCCATTCCATTCAGGTAACAAAACATGAGCATAGAGTAATGTATAAATATATCCGCTTCATTCCATTAAAGTATCTACTTTTCTTCTGGAAAAATCCTTTAAATTTCTCTGTCAAACTTGAACAATAATTTCCTGGCTTGCTTTATAGGCCCCTAAAAGACAGATTTTTATGGACTACCTACTAAATGATCAATTTTATTTGGCACCAGTGTACTTATTTTTTAAAATGAATGGGTTTAAAATTATGTTATCAAACACTGATTTTTCTAAAGAACACAAGTAATGCAGGTATCTGAATAGTGACGTTCCTTGGAAATTATAGAAGATACATATAAAGCATGACATCTGAATACTGGTGTTCCTTGGAGATTATGGAATGGTACATACATTTATACCATTTTATCACAATATACCTTTTCCAGGACTGGAAGCCAGGATACCACAAGATGTAAGTTCTTCAAACAGAGCCAGTCTCCATTCCGGGCACATTCTCTCAGCATTTGAATTGCTAAGTCAGCTTGACCTTGACCCATAGCAACCTACAAAAACAAAAAACTTAGCAAAATATATCTACTGAAATGCTGTAAAGTCAGAGATTTAACTGGCTTTACTGTTTGGTTTCATAGGAAAGCCAAATACAAGGAAGTGGTCCACTTCTTCCCCAAGAACACGAAATAATTATGTTTGTATACAACTGTTTAATCCTCTTTCTAAAGTCACTGCTCACAGGTATATCATGTACAAGGGACTACAGACATAACTGTCCTAACAAGCATGCTCAGCTGCCACTCCCATGAATGGAGAGCCCAGAGCCAGTCAGGAGTACACAGAGGCTCCTGCTCTTCCACTCTGCTCTATTCTGCTTAGATTGTCCCTGGGGAAATTCTTTCTGTGGAAATTTTGGTTGCTAGAAAGTATTTGGGTTTTTAAATCACTAACTGTTTTCTTATGAAAGCCATTTACTCATTTGACAAAAAAATGACAGTAAACTAATAATAAGTTTAATTTTCAAATTTGAATGCAAATTGTCTTGAATAAAAAACAGCACTTTTACTTCAGAAAAAAGTTTCAAACTGGAAAAATTTTACTCAAAATATTCATGTATTTCTTTCATTTTAGGTCAAGTTGTGAGTAAACAGTACTGCAACTTATTACAAAAGCATCCAAATAGCCGGGCGTGGTGGCGCACACCTTTAATCCCAGCACTCGGGAGGCAGAGGTAGGAGTATTGCCATGAGTTCAAGGCCACCCTGAGACTACATAGTGAATTCCAGGTCAGCCTGGGCTAGAGTGAGACCCTACCTCAAAAAAACAAAAATAAATAAATAAATAAATAATAAAATTAAAGCATCCAAATAAAATTTTGAAGTTATTCTCAAAATTTAAGCACACATATTAAAATCCTATTGTGCTCTATTAAGCTAACACAAATGTAAACTTCCATCTTAGACACCTGAAAGCCAGAATGTTTACTAATAAAATTAAAATAAACTCTCAAGCCGGAGGTGGTGGTGTACACCTTTAATCCCAGCACTCAGGAGGCAGAGGTAGGATTGCCTTGAGTTCAAGGCCACCCTGAGACTACATAGTGAACTCCAGGTCAGCCTGGACTAGAGCAGACCCTACCTCAAAAAACCAAACAAACAAACAAACAAACAAAAATCTCTCTCTCTGACTTCTACCACCATCTTCACATCTCATACTTTCACTCTGACTCACCTGCCTTCCTCTTTTAAAAACATGATTATATTGGGCCCACCTAGATAATTTTCTCATCATGGACTTTTTAATTACATCTACAAATGTGGTTGGGTCACATACAAGTTGTGGGAGGTTAGAACATAGACACTTCCTGAGGTATTATTTGGCTGACCATACACAAAATAATGTCCCCCTCCCAAGGAACATGGAACTCTGAAGGAGCATGGAACTCCTCTGAAGGAACATGGAACTCTGAAGGAACATGGTGGAATGGTGGAAGGAGCAAAAATAGGCAGGAGCAAAACTAGCATTTGGAAGGCAGAGGTAGGAGGATTGCCAGAAATTCAAGGCCAGCCTGAGACTACATAGTCAATTTTCCAGGTCAGCCTGAGCTAGGAGACCCAAACCCCACCCCCCAAAAAAAAGGAAAAGGAAAAGAAAAAGAAAACAAAGAAAGAAAAAACAGCAGGCTACCTGCACTTACCTGATAATAACACTCCCCACTTCTCTCAGCATTAGCAAGCTCCTGAAGTTCCTGAGAAGGATCAGCTCCCGGGGAAATGATTATCAAAATTGGTTCAATTTCCAGTGTCTCTTTGTATAGTCGTTTGAGGTTTAGAGGAAGAGGAGACAGTTCTTTCAGTCCTAAGGTATATATCACAGAAATTAAAACATCTCTATTATAATAATCACATGATATATAAGACACAACCAGTGTAAATCATAATCTCACATGACTTTTTTCACTCTAAAAATTATTCATGAACTACTAATAAACATTTACTAACTGCATCAGAATAAAGGCACTTTTGAAAATGCTTTTTAGGTATGATCTCTTGTAATCATTACATGTCTTACAAGTATGAATCCTGATTATCACATTTAATAGCTGAAGAAATACACCAGCATTGGGGGCTCCAGACTTCAGATCATCAAGGTAAACCTTTCCATCATCATGATATAAGACAAAGTGTTCTTTTCATGTGTACATCAAGCAGAAATGAAGAGTGCTTGGTATGGAGACAAAAATACTTGTCATCTGCTAGTTAATTGACGTTTACAAATCACTGAAATATACTATGTCTCCAGAGATGGCGGCCCAGTGGACTTCCAGAACTATACTCGTGAGCTAGAAATCAACATGCTATGTAACTTTCAATGTGATGATGGGGTGATCACACCATGTATCTCTGGGTTTGGCCACTGGTCACTTTTGTTAGGATGTCTATAAAAGAGCATGTCGTAGTCAGCCACACGCCGCTGGGATGAATCTCCAAACCACGCACGATTTGGGGAGGAAAATTTATTGAACAGATCCAGGGAAAGAAGTTAAGGGAAAGCTGGCCCCCTTTCACAGAAGCAAGCAGAGACCGAGACAGAAGCCCAGCACCAGCACCACAAGCAAGCACACTGTAACACACTGATTCACAAAATGCAGAACTCCAGGTCAGGGTTCCGGCTCTTCTTTTGCATATCTATCCTTAGTATTTTACATCCAAATCAGAAAGGGTCAGTCCCCAGGAGGCTAGGCCAAAGTGGTACTTCCTCTAGCCTGAAGCCTGGAGACAACTAATAATTTTAATAAATCCTTAATTCTTTTGGGGGACATTATTCAAACTACCACAGAGCACCTCACACAGTGTTTGAGGGTGAAATCTGCAATAAAAGGATACTACTCTCACTGCTGCTCCCAGAGCCTTCATGCAATCTGCAATCTCAACTCCTTGGCCCTCCCTTGCTGAGGGGCTTGGTTGGACGTCATACCTGGGTTTTCACAATTGTGAAAGAGCTACAATAATCCACAGGTACTCTGGAGGCAAAATAATCTAGGATAATTATAACAGATTCCATCTATTTATCATTGCACAAAGTAGTTTCTTTATCTGCTATCTAAATCATATAAAAAAAAACTTGACAAACAAATACAATGTGTTTCATGTGCAAGAAAACTAGTACTCGAGGAAGCTGTACTTCGTCTTGCCACAGGGCATCCAGCTGCTAACTGCTAACCTGATGTCAACACTGCTCATCAGTGCTTCCCTACAGCCTTTCACTAACTACAAAGTGCTATTCAAGTTAGAAATAACTTGTTGACTATACTTAAATTTCCTGCTAAATCCTGGATATATATAAAATAAGTGAAAATGCCCATTTCAATTAAAGTTTAAAATAAACTTGCATGAATAAAGCTATAAAAGACTATGACACAAAAATTAAAAATCAAGGGAAGAGAGCACAGTGTCCAAAAAAATGATGGTGCAGGCAACAAGGGCTTCATGTGTCCCCAAAGTAGACACAGATAAGAATGCACCTCAGCAAGACAGTGTTAAGACTTATGCAGGGCACAGTTGAAAATAAGAATGTAATGCTATGAATATGGGCAGAAAACGCATTCATAGGTATGAATAATGGGCCAGAAAAGGCATTTGTAGGAAGGAAAAGTCAAGTGCATAAATGATGCACCAGCTCTACACTTATTAACAGAAAATCATAATGAAAAGAATGCATTTGCAAAGCCAGACCTGTTCCTATTTACCTTCAACAGCCATTTAAAAATTGGTTGCTTCTGAAGGCATATTTCAAGAAGTTTATTTTTAAACTAATTTTCAATTGCTACCAACCATACAGTGCTGAAAGAAACCTTTTGTTCTTCTGGCAATGTAATGTGGAATATATTTATTTACATATGCATTCATTTATGTGTTCATAAACTCAATAAGTGTTGTAGAGAAGTTAAATATATTGTGTTATTAAATAAAATGTACCAAATTTTTAAAAATACACATGACTTTCTCAATTAGCAGTTAAAACTGTAATACTTCATAAAGTTTTAATTCTGAATGTGAAAAAAATGACCTCCCACCCCATGGACTGATTCAATACGCCCATTGAGGAGGGCCCCTAGAGGATTGGGGACAGGGAGGAGAGAAATGGGAGTACCATCATAAGATTGCTCATACAATGCATCTAATTAAGGATAATATGTATAAAGAAGCAGTCAAAGGTCTTCCACTGTAGCCGTTGATATTAGCTAAAAATTGGGAGAGGACAATTAGGTTTTTAAGATCAGGAATCTCAATGGGCAATTTCTCATGGCCGTAAATGAAAATCAAAGTTAAAACAATATTGTAGTAAAAGATAATTTAGTGAAAAACCAGATTATTCACTAGGATAGACAACATGATTCCATAAGATATAATTCAATCATAATGTTTAATTTTAAAATTATATAAAAATATACATGTTCATTAATATGATATTGGAAAGTAATGGAACATTGTAGTTTTTTAAAAAATATTTCATTTGTTTATTTGTAAGCAGAGATAGGTAGATGCTAGATACGATGAGATGGGATAGTAAGCAAACTCCAGGTGAATGTGCCACTCTGTGCATCTGGCTTTACATGGGCCTTAGGGAATCAAACCTGAGATGGCAGGGTTTGGAAGTAAGTGCCTTTAACCACTGAGCCATTGCCTCAGCCTGTAATGGAACATCTTAGATTAGAGAGAATATTAAGACTTTGCTGCTTAATACAACACAAGTGACATTCATGTTATTTGGAATTATATCAGTCATCCTGACCACAAAATTCCAATAAAGTCTTACTCCATTAGTTTTACCATTGCCCTTTAAATAAATAAATAAAACAGTACTTATTTCAAAAGGAAAAAGAGCTGAACTACATCATATGTTGCATCTTTTGTCTTCCAAAACACTGCTAACATCTGCAAAGTAGTGGGAGGTCTGAGGCAACTGACTAAATAGGCACAGACGCTCACTCTAGTAATTCCAGCCCTTGGTAGGCTGAGGTAGGATGATCAGAATGAATTAGAGGCAAGCCTGGGGCTACAGAGTGAGTTCCAAGTTAGGTTAAACCATCAAAATGCCCTGCCTCAAAATATGAGGGAAGGAAAAAAGGGAGGTAAAACAAGAGAAAGATGTGAAAAGCAGGAAAACAAAGAAAAAGAAAGAAAAACTGATCGATTGATTTAACAGCATCCCTATGTTAACAAACGTTTTGAATGTTTTTGTGCATGTATATTATTAAACCACTCTAACTTTTAAAAAAGAAAAACTTAAATCTATTATATTGTATTTTATTTAGAATAAAGTACTGAGATAATAAAAAGAAATATATTGCAATTTGAAACTGACAAAAGAACATCCCTCCTGAGTTTTTCTGAGATCTGAGTAAAGTGCCAAATTATCTCTTCTAGGTGCTAAACATAACAGATTCCTTCTTTCACATGCATTTCATTTTCCTTCACAAAGAGCTGATCAGCATCAGAGTCACCTTTCCTGCATGAGAGAAAGGACAACTGTAAATGTAGCACAAACACCAGTACAAAGAAGGAACAGCAAGCCACTAGTTAACACACTATACACAACAAAGTGGAATAATTCTCAATATAGAAATAACAAAAGTGAAATATTTTGTGGCAGGCAAAATTATAAAGGTATTTCTTTCAAAATTCCTAATTCTTGATTGTTCAGGGAACTAAATTCTGCTGTTGAGGGACACTGCAGTTGTAATGAAGGCTATGAAGCTTCAAATAAGATGATGTCATGTGTCGCCCCAGTGGGCCAAGTAGTCACACTTGATCACTTCTTCAGCTGGGGCCACAGAGAGGCAGCTGAGAAGAGCAAACAGCAGACAAGACGAGGCAGAAAAAGCAAAGCCCAGAGAGATGAAGCCTGAGAAGAACTCAACATTTTATTGCTGGCTTCAATGGTGGAGGAAGAGGACCATCTGGCAAAGAACAAAGTGGCCTATAAAACTGGAGAATGATATCAAACACTGGAAAGAAAATGGAGACCTCAGTCCTCCAACTCCCTGGGACTAAACATGAGTCAGTTTGGAAGTGGCGCCTGCCTAAGAGTCTCCCATTAAGAGTTCCAATGGCCAACATACATGCAGACTTGGAAATGTAAAAAGAGAAAGAGAAAAAATGGGTGTTGTTTTAAGCTGGTAAATTAATGGCAGAGGTAGAGAGGTGGCACATTGGAATCCAAGTGTGTGGGGTGAGATGGCATCATGGAGCAGAGTGAGAGGCTCAGAAAGCTGGAAAAGTTACATGAAAACTTTAAAGGCTTCCGGTGCCTGGAACTATGCAACATAGCTTCTCATATTTCTGATGTTTCAATTTATATAATACAATATGCTGTTGACGTAGTCTGTAGGTCACAAATAAAATAGCAAAGAGAATAGTTCTATTTAGTGATACAATTTTAAAGCACACTAATAAAATTTAATAGAGTTAGTATTATATATTCTTATTTGGGGAACTCTATTAAACAAGTGTACCTGAAGTTTTAAGAACTGTTCTAGTCAAATCTTCAAATAACAACTGCTTTCATACATACATTTCTATAAAACAGTATTTTAAGAAATACAGATTTCAGAGCTTCCTGTTCATGATGGCAGGCTAGAAGCCACAAGGTGTCCCTGGGGGAACAGGGTTAGGGTTTTTAGCTGTGATCCAGGCCATAGAGGCAAGCAATAGCCAGGAACTCAGCTTCAGACACTTTCCAGCAACAGATTCTACTAATTGGAACCCACATCGAACATAAGGGCCCACCAGAGGCAGTGAGTACAACAGCCCAGCCCTCGGTACCTGTTCCAGCAGTCTGAGTCCAACCCAAATCAGCCGCTCTCCCGCCCCACCAGGACACAACCCGGATACTCTACTGCCCCACAGGGATGTGACCCAACCGCTCTCGCGCCCCACATGGACCCGGACCAGCCATACTACCGCCCAGCGGGGGCCCGGCCCAGCCGCTCTCCAGTCCCGGGACCCAGCTGCTTTCCCATCCTGGCTGCCTTTTCCTCCCCGGGACCCAGCTGCTCTCCTGCCCCAGAACGGGCTTCTTTCCCGCCCAGGGACCCCGATGACTTTTCTGCCCCGAGGCCCACTTGCTTTGCTGTCCAGGGACCAACTGCTTTCACACGTGGGGACCCGGCTGCTTTGCCGCCCCTGGACCCAGCTGCTTTCCCTCCCTGGGTCCCAGCCGCTTTCCCATCCTGGGACAGGCTGCCTTTTCCGCCCAGGGACCGGCTGCTTTCCTGTCCTGTGACTGGCTGCTTTCATACCCAGGGTCCCAGCTGCTCCCCCGCATGGGGACCCCGCTGCTTTTCCTGCCTAGGGAACCCGGCTGCCTTTCCTGGGCGACTGAAGACGCCTTTCCTGCCTATGGGACTGAGGCTGCCTGTCCTGTCCAGGGACATTACACAGGCGGTATCACCATACCTGACTTTAAAACATACTACAAAGCCAAAGTAACTAAAACAGCACAGAATTGGCAGAAAAACAGACAGTCTGACCAGTGGAATAGAATTGAAGACCCAGCCTTTAATGCAAGTAAACTTCACCTTCGACAAGGGTGCAAACAATGTAAGCTGGGCTAAAGGTAGCATATTCAACAAATGGTGCTGGACAAATTGGATAAACACGTGTAAAAAAATGAAAATAGACCCACTCCTTTCACCATGCACAAGGATCAACTCCAAACGGATCAGAGACCTCAATAGTAATCATACAACCCTAAACACCCTGGAAGAAAAAATAGGAGGAACCCTACATGAAATAGGAATAGAGAATAAGTTCCTGAGCAAATCTCCAGTAGTCCATGAAGTGCAAAACTCACTTAACCAATGGGACCTGATCAGACTCAAAAGCTTCAGTACTGACAAAAGCATCGTTCTCAGAGTCAATAGACCCCCTTCAAACTGGGAGATGATTTTGCCAGCTACAATTCAGACAGAGGCCTAATTTCCAGAACTTACAGAGAACTAAAAAAATTATTAACAAAAAAGTAAACTGATCCCTCACAAAATGGAGCACTGATCTCAACAGAGAATTCACAGAGGAGGAAACACAAATGGCCTTTTCTCAACCAGGAAAGTGCTCAGCATCCTTAAGCATCAGGGAAATGCAAATCAAAACCACAATGAGATACCACCTTTCCCCAGTCAGAATAGCAATCATAAAGAAACTAACAACAATCATTGCTGGCGAGGATGCGGGGAAAAAGGAACCCTCATTCACTGCTGGTGGGATTGCAAACTTGTTCAACCGCTATGGAAAGCAGTGTGGAGACTTTTGAACAGAATGGACATAGAACTACCAATGGACCCAGCTATCCCTCCACTAGGCATCTATCCACAAGATGTCACATATTGACGCAGAAACATTTGTACAACTTTATTTATAGCAGCTCAATTCATAATAGCCAAGAATTGGAATCACCCCAAATGCCCATCCATGGAGGAATGGACAGCGAAACTGTGGTATATTTACAAAATGGAATTTTACTCAGCTGAAAGGATAAATGACATATCGAAATTTAGAAAAAAATGTTCTGACTTTGAGATCATACTAAGTGAACACTCAAAAGAACAGAGAATGGAAGCCTGAATATTCTCCCTCATATGCAGTCCTTAACCAGGATAATGATAAACTCTACACAGACTAGTAGAAAGGAGTGAGAGGTTATGAATGAGAGGTAAGGGATGGGGGGAGGGGTATGGCTTAAGCATGAGGCTAAACCAAATTAGGTTCAAAAAACATAAAATCCTCACGAGCATACTGTAACCTATTGAGCAAGTAGTGGGTGTCAAATGGCAAGAGGGGCCATGAGTGGTAGGGGAGAGACTCTAAGCCTGTGAATAATTTGATCAGTCTGACAACCCCTGGTTCCAACCACCAGTTCCTTCCCTCACTGAGCTGTCGACCAAAGCGACCCATGAGGTTCCAAAAACAAGACAGAATTCTGTCAAAGCTCTTGAGTGCCTTCCCCAGGCCTGAGGCAAAACCCTGTTGCTGAAGAAACCACAGAATGCCATAGATCAACATCGAGAGACCCTTCAAGGTCCAGAATGGTATCCAGCCCCCAGGTGGCAGTTCATGTAGTCCTGGAAGGCACTGCACAAGCTGCCAGGGGAAACTGATCAACGACAGCTGGAGTAAACAGAGACCACTGACATGAAACAATCTGCGGGCATGAGTAGGCTGGCCACACCTCCTACTGGGAGAGAACAGCAAACCAAGAAAGGAGAACTTGTGCAATGGAGAAACCTGGGCCAGGGAGAGACAATCAACAGCTTTTAAATTTGGCCAAATTTTCTACTTAGTGAGGGGGAGCCCTTGTCTGGAACTGGGGATTTAGGGCGATATCCACTGGATCCTGTACTGTTGGGCTCCCAAGAAAAGATGCACTATGGGAGAGATTGACGGGGAGGCTACTAAAAATAGAATCTAGGTAATCCAGAATTGTGTATATTTGTTAACCTATACTGATCTCACTCTCCGATGGAGATTGTGTTTGTCTTTTTCAGGATGCAGCGAGAGAGCTGGGGCCCATCTAACCCTACCAACCGACCGTAGGCCAATAGCTAAGATCCTGGCAAGAGATGAGCCACCACAGTCATATCGTGGAGGATCCATATGGAACCCCACAGAGAATGACAGGATGAATAAGGGACTCACCGCCACAATCATTCAATCATCACAGGATAAGCCAGGGAGACAGAAACCAACAATTTTCGACACAAAGACCCCCTAAGTCACAACATTAAAGCAGCCTTATTACTCATCCACCATGACTCAGGGTACTGAGTGGAAGAGGGGGCAGAAAGACTGTGAGAGCCGTGGTGGGGGAGATTATCCAGAGGCATGGTACCCCTCAGTAACAACATACTAGGGCCAGGAGAACCTGGCTGAATACTAGGATATCCATGGTCCCCTGTCACAAGGACTGATCCAGACAACTCATGGAGGAGGATATCCAGCTGATTGGGGAAGGGGGAGGGAGGGCAATGGGGAATTAGGGATAACAACTCATTGGTTTCCCACTAAATAATGTAACTCATTATGGACAATAAAAAAAAAAATACAGATTTCAAAAAGGATTGATAAAGCCATTATGAGTCAATATGAATGTAACAGTTAAAATTCCAATGTAAATATAATATTTATTAAAACTACTTCAACAAATGCAAAGCCATTCATTTTTGCTTAGAAATAGTTTGGCTATACGCAAATATTAAATTTTCAAATCATTTAAATATCAGATTGAATATCTTGAGATATTCCTTAAATAAATAAGCCTTAAATAGCAACATACCTAGAGAAAACTGTATTACTAACAGGATTGTAACAGACTTGACAGAGAGTCAATCTTCAAAATCAATAAGAAAGGCCATGTACAATGTGACACAAATACCAAATTTTTAAAGTGTAAACAGTTGAAAGCAAAATAAAACTCTCAAGAATATGTCTGAAAATTGACTGGTATTACTCTTGCCTACAAGTTATAGGAACTGGTGCTATGTATATAGATAAGCCAGAAATATGCTAAACTGCTATGCTAAGAATTTAAAACAGATGTGGCGTCTGAGCTGGTAAGACAGCTCATCAATTTTATCTGAAAATATACCATTTCAAAGCTAATAGCCGAATGGCATAGAGGAGCCATCCATTAAAGGAGAGGTTGGAAACTTTAGGGCAAACATGGTATAGAAATCCAAGGGCTGTTTTCCCACTGTAGCCCAGTGGGCAAGAACGAGAGGCAGAGTTGAGATCACAGAGGTGGCAGGCCTCAGACTGTGCAGGGCATGTTACCCTGGAGACGGTTCTGGATCTTCTTTGAAGCCGTTCTGAGAAAACTTTCAAGATTTTATGCAAGACTGAATTTAGGTTTCACAAACTGCAAAGCTCCTGAGTGTAGGAACTGAAAACCAAACAAAAATCAAAGTAGGGAAAACCAAAGAGGAAGGAAGTCCCTGATTTTAGTGCCTGTATATTTGTGAAGCTGTTAGGCACTGGGGACACGGCATACAACAAAATTTTTGCCTTCATGAGACACATGTTCTAGTTACAGAGGAAAAAATAAATATGAAAAAGAGAATAAGAATAGAGAATAGAATGAGAATGCTAGGTTTTACAAAATGCTGGGGGAATCTTCTTGTAAAAATAACAGTGGAGCAGAGAAAGGGAAAAGGTAACAGGGTAAAGCTCCTTTGGAAGAAAGAGCAGCACCTGCAGCACCAGGAGAATGAACAACAAGCTACTGGGTTAGGAAAGAATTGAGCAACGGTGAGAACGAAAGAGAGGAGATCTGAAGAGGAACCAGAAGAATAGAAAAGAGCCTGAAAGACCCTTGAGGACACCCAGGACAAGATGCCTTCCCATAAGTGCAGCAGAGGACTAATCTGATTTATTTCAAAACACTCTAGCTTATGCTGGAAACCCCTGTAGGTGGCAGAGGACAGAAGTCAGATGGTAATAATCTTGCTCATAGCACAAACACTTGACCAAAGAGGTACACAGTGGTGAAGGCATGAGAAGTGGATAGTGGAAATACTCTAAAGACACAGAAAACAAATGAGAACTATGGCCTAAGGAATGAGCGATATCATGACTATAACTTACTTAGGTCATAGCTTCTCAGTAAATCAAGTTAGAATAAGTTTCTAAGTTAGAATAAACAGTTTAGCAAGTAGATTGTGTTTCAGGAGTAAGGAAGAGATAAAGAATTATTTAGAATTTTTAATTTGAGCAACTGAATGGATGCTAATATAGACAAAGCAAAACCTCTATATTGACTGTATTAAATTGTGATAGACTCTAGACATTTACAGAAACCAAACAAGCATTTAGATGCATGAGCCTAGAACTCAGGCTGAAAAGCAGATATTAAAAGCCAAGGGTTAGATAAGATCATCTGGAGTCTGAATGGATAACAATGAAAGAAAAGAACTCGGGGCAAGACTGCACTAAGGAGTACTGCACCATTAAATACATGCAAGGAAGCCAATAGACAGGGAAAAGGGAACAGCCTAAAAGAACTGTACACAGAAAGAAAAGCAGCATTCTGGATGGCAACATGACTTGGTGGGTAAAGTGCTTGCCATAAAGAGTGAGGACCAGACTTCAGATCTCCACACCCACACAAAAAATGGGAATGGTCACATACACCATAATCCCACTGGCTAACTGGTTGTCCTAACTGGTGAGTCACAGACTCAGTGAGAGACCCTGTCTCAAAAATAAGGTGAAGCATGAGGAAGACACCTAACATCAACCTCTGGCCTCCGTGTGCATTCACAAATACATATGTGTGTGACCATATGCACAAGAACACATATGAACATGCTTATGAACACACAAATATGTATACAAAGCATATACATACAACAAAAGAATAATCTTTAAATTCTTATTTTTTTAATTAGGTGGCTATGTATGATGTATATGTGTGTGGGGGATGCTGCATGGCGCATGTGCAGAGATCAAAGGACAACCTTGGGTGGCTTGTCATCAACTTCAACCTCCTTTTAGTGACAGGGTCTCTGCTTTCCTCTGTTTATTAGTGTGTGTTGTTCTGTGGTGGTTGCCATTGCATGTATGCCAGTCTAGTTGGCCCACAGCTTCCAGATCTCCTGGCTTGGCCTCCCACAGATGCAATAGGATCACAGATGGATGACCCACATTGAAGCCAGCTTTACCAGAGTGCCCTTTAAAGATTAATTTTTAAGACCTCAACACCTTTATTAAATACAAAGTGACAATCAGTTACCTATTAAGCTCATTTAAATATTAGAAATATGAATGAGCATAAGTCCTACACAGGGAATTATTTTTTGACGCCAGGTAGAGATAATAAGATAAGCAAAATAAATGATAGACTTCACCTTAAAATATTACTAAACTCAGCATAAAATAAAAGCTATTAAAACAAGGTCAGTTGTGCGCTGTAGCTGTTGAAAAGCACTGCACTTACCCAGGGTCTTACACACAAACAAAGCCATGGCACTCTGTAGTCTGTCTGGTCTTAGAGCCTGTACGACAAGAACCTTAAAACAAAGTACAAACTTGGTAAGCAGATTTCCCTCAACAGCTTAAACTAAGCAATAGTTAAAGATAATTAAGTGATGTTACTGACATATGTAAAACATCACTCTTGCCCACGACTTACAGTGCTTTAGAAGGTCACAGGAGGTATAAACCAAGACTTGTGGATATTTAAAATATTCCTCAAGGTTATTATCTAAAATCCACATGGAGGGGCAGGGGAGATGGTTCAGTGGTTAAGGTGCTTGCCTGTAAAATCCACATCGAGTTAGATGACTTCAAAATCTAAGCAAGGGCTCTGTGGCATGTGACAATGGAAGTAGATGCATAAAGCATTTCTAATGACAGCAGATGGAGGAATAAGAACAGTACCTAAAATCTGCAATCACTATGTTTATGATGAGTCATGTTTACCTGTGATATTCCTAAGGTGTTTAAACTTTAATTTCTAGATGTTTGGATATTTTAGTTTTTAAAACATATTTGTCAAAAAGAATTACTGCACAAGAAAACCAGAAGAAATTAAATCCCCTACTAATACTCCAGAAAAGAGACAAGTAGAGGCTTTGGTTTCTAAAGCATTAATTTCTGGAGCATTCTCCCACTCTAAGCATTTTGTCAGCCTAATTCTAGAAGGGGACCTAACAATAGAGCTCAGAAGTCTGTTTTGAAATGGAACTTAAAAATACTTTTTACTCACCATTAAGTCTTTCCCTTAGGTATGACTTTGGAAAATGAAGGAATCTATGTATGTAGCTTAGTAGCTTCAAAGAGACTTTTTTCTATTTGTAAGATCTTAACTGAATCACAGGCAGGGAGAATAATAAGAGCAACAGAGGGAGACACCCTCTTCAGAAAGTTAGCCAGGACTCTATTGGAATATGGTGGCCAAAGCAGAAAGCTATATGCCAATCAAGGTTACATCATACAAGAAAGGCAGAACTTTCCTTTAAAGGACTTCTGAGTGACAAGAGAAACATTATAGGATTTTCCTTTAAATGACAACTGAATGGCAAAGAAACATTACAGACTATTATTTTCTCTTTCTTTTTTTTTGCATTTAGATAACTTTAGGTTTTACCTG
The DNA here is from genome assembly GCA_004024765.1 of Zapus hudsonius. Classification (NCBI taxonomy): domain Eukaryota; kingdom Metazoa; phylum Chordata; class Mammalia; order Rodentia; family Dipodidae; genus Zapus; species Zapus hudsonius. The sequence continues at coordinate 22,194 of PVHP010014828.1, forward strand.
TTGAAATAAGGAAACTTTTTTTACAAGAATAGATGGAAACTCTTGTTCACACATTGAGTGATGATAATAAGTACGCCAAAGAGCTCCGTCTTCAAAGCAGAGGGTCTGATAAAGATTGGGGAGAGAAATCTAAAAATAAAAATAGTATATCATGAGCTATAAGTAAATAAGTGCATATGTATATCTTAGCAAAAACCCAAAGAAAAAAATCGAAACCAATGTTTAATAGATGCTCATTATTTGTTTTCTTGGCTTGTCTCATCATTTACTGGTGAAAATCAGTATGGACAACTCATCGAAAGTTAAAGTCAATATTAAATAAACCGTTTCCAAAGTAGTATTGTGTCAATCAATACTCAGAATTAAAAAAAAAAAAACCTTTTCTCTACATAAAAGTATTTGTACCTAGTTAACTCCACCTTTTGAACAGAAAAATACTGCAATTAAAACTAAGTAGATTTTTAGAGATTGCTGTAATTGAGTTCTTTGTTGAAGTGTGAATATTCAGGCTGGAGGGATGGCTCAGTGATTAAGGCCCTTGCCTGCAAAGCCTAATGATTTGGGTTTGATTACCTAGTACCCATATAAAGCCAAATGCACAAAATGATGCATGCATCTGGAGTTTGTTTGCAGCAGCTAAAAGCTCTATCTTTCTGTCTTTCTATTTCTCTATTTCTTCCTCTCTCTCCCCTTAAAAATAAATAAAATAATTTAAAAATTGTAAATATACATCCGATTTCAGATCAACACTAAAGATTCTCTCTATTTGAAAATACAATGGGTCAGGTTCAACTGAGCTCTTTTTTGGGAGTTTCACCCTTAAGCACATCCTTCCTTGTGGAACTGAATATTGGCATTAAATCTGCTACATACTTTTAGCAAGAATTCCAACCCTCTCATCAAATTCTTCTTCCAATATCCAATATGAATCATACTTAACTGGTTTAGCCAGAATTCTCCTCCCTCACTGTTTCCTCTTGGGTACTTTCCATCTTCTTTTTTGACTAAGCATTTCCATTGGTGCATGTTAGCTTCTAAATTGAGACCAATTCTATACTGACCTCTCTTTTACCCAGTTGTAATATGTTTTTAAAATGTTTTTATATACAATTTAACTTTAAAGCTTTATCTGGTATCTAACTATGGATAGCTATAAGAACAACAAATCCTTAAGTATGTTTGTTGAAATGAGCATTTTTAAAACTTTTTATTGATAGCTTCCATAATTATAGACTATTAACCATTATGATTCCCTTCCCCTTCCCCTCCCCCACATCTCTTCCCCCTTTCAATTAGTCTCTGTTTTGTTTTGGTGTCATCATCTTTTCCTTCCATAATGTGTAGGTATTATAAGGAACTTTGAAATCATGAATATCAAGGCCAAATTAGAACTCTATATCTTTATCTATCTGAAAAACAGGGATATGCCAGTAACTAGTTAATAGCACATTTTAAAAAATAATTTATTTGAGGGAGACTAAGAGAAAGAAAGAGGCAGATAGAGAGAATGGGCCTGCTAAGGCCTTCAGTCACTGTAGATGAACTCCAGACACATGTGCCACCTTGTGCATCTGGCTTTACGTGGGTACTTGGGGATCACATTCAGGTCCTTATGCTTTACTGCTAAGCCATCTCTCCAGCCCTCATAGCACTTTTTGTTTGCTTGTTTTTTCCAGGCAGGGTCTCTAACCCAGGCTTATCTGGAACTCACTCTGTAGCCCCAGGCTAGCCTCGAACTCATGGTGATGATGGAATAAATGAAGAGAAGCGTGAATGATCTCAAATGAAATCTTTTTTTTTTAATTTTTTATTGTCCATAATGAGTTACATTATTTAGTGGGCAAACAATGAGTTCTTATCCCCAATTCTTTTATTCAAAAAATTTGTTGAAAATGGAATGTAGAGAAGTCATGAGCGGCCCCAGACTAAAGCAAGGATCTCAGTTCCAAGTCCTGCCTCTACTTCCTACGTGACTATAAACATAGTTTCCTCATCTGCTAAGTGAAGACAAGAGCAGCAGCTACCTCATAATACTGCTGAAAACACTGAAAGAAACCTCCATTTTAAAATGTTGCTTAATGCCTTGAAGACTATAAACCACCAATAACTACTAGCCTTTTTGATAGTTTGCACCATGGGCTACATTACATTGTACTATTACAAGTATAAAGTTGTGAAAATAAGCAGAAGGGAAGAAAAAAAACATGAATTTAAGGAGAAATATTTGTCTTTCATCCCCTCCAAAAACAACTTGGACTGAGCAATTACAAACTAAGTGAGGAGCAAGGAAGGAAAGAGTGAGAAGCAGAGGGAGGGAAAGAGATATCAAAATGATTCCTTGATATCTTGAACTAAGAGGCTTTATTTTCTAATCGTAGGAATAAGAACACTGAGCATGCAGAAGTTACACATGAAAATGCCAACAGAAATATATAGGAAGTTAAAATCCCCTCAAAGCAGAAAACACACCTTTAATGTTGCCACTGCCCAGCTCCTTTCCTGATCTATCCAAGATGGGAGCTGATCACGAATTCTTTGTTGAGAGTCCTTTAATAAAAGGAATTATTTTCTTTAATACTTTCGGTAAATTTCAGAATTATAAAAAAACAATAGAAAAGCACACTATTTTGAAAAAAGAGTGTTCATCTTACATACAACTACTATTTTGTTTTTGCTTTTTGTCACCATGGAAAAATTCTGAGTAACATAAAATAGAAAGACCCACTTAGACAAATGTAGAATTCATATATTATGCTTAGTCTATCATGAAACTGTAAGAAAAACTGAAATTTCATAAGAAGCTGTCATAATGCTACTTTTTTTAGCTATATGTTACATTCCAGACATGATCTAGCTTGTGTTATAACAAATCAGACCACTAATTTGAAGAATTTCATCTATTTTTAAATAAATAAAAAATTAGTACATAAAAGCTATAAGTTTCAATAAAATTTTAAAAGCTTTAAAAAGTAATGCTTAAGCTTATATAAGAAATTTTTCTAGTAATAATAAAAGGTGTGGTTTTCATATAGTTATAGCATTTTTCATAGAACAAAGTACATATTCTGGAAATAATTAACTATATAAAATTTTAGTGCTTAATGTTATTCTCATTTTCAAGGTCAAAAATACATTAAATCAATTTTCTAGTAGGGCATCAGAGGTTAGAACATACTCTTCTAAATGAAAGTATAGTTTCAATAATAATTTTAAACTCTTCTGAAGCAAATTGTATTTCATGTAGACAAAGCTAGAATCATTTTTCCTAAGAGTGAAATAATATTTTCACTTACAGCTTTCCGCAACATGTCTCCAACAACCACTCCTGTAAATGTATCCCATTCCTATTGAATAAAAATATAAGGTACAGCAAATATAGTCAACAAAATTATTTGAATTTTCCTATGAAATGGCTTACAATGTAGCTTTCTAAGAATATAAGGGGAAAACACCTTTCACATCACACCTTCCCACTTCTTCAATACAATAACATTATGAGTTTATATACTAAGTGTGCTCGTTTGATTCACATGTCCCTTATAAACTTATGTGTTGTGAATGCTTGATCCCTAGCTGCTGGCAATTTTGGAATTGGAGCCTCACTGGAGAAGGTGTGTTGTCGGGGAGGGCTAATGAGTGTTATAGTGAGCTTCCCCTTGCCAGTGTTGGGCACACACTCCTACTGCTGTTGTCGGCCAACAGGTGAAGTCCAGACTCTCCACATGCAAATTTTCTTTTGTCATTATAGAGCTCCCCTAAAGTGGACTAGCCAAAATAAACTTTTTCTCCTGCAAGCTGCTTTTGGTCGGGTGTTTTGTGCCAACAACTGGAATCTACTAGGAAATATTTTATTCAAACAAAAATATAGCTACATTATATATGTTAGTCTCAACATATAAAAATTTAAATGTTCTCTTCTATGCAATTCTTCACTAACTTCAGAGCAGTGAAGTAGATAAAAAATTTAAAAATTATATGTTAGGAAAAATTAAGAAAGGTACTTCCATTACCTTACCTTTTTGGAGAGATTGAGATAAGATGATTATTAATCACATTTAGCCATACACTTAAGATGGGTCACCTGTAATTCAATTTATGTCTTTGCCATGAGATTTCCCCACGTTAGATAAAATGGGAACTACCTTATTATGTACCACACACTGGCCAGCAAGTGGGCAAGATATGAAAGCTTGAGAGTAGTATGGAGAAGCTACCAGAGCCACACACTTCCTGCGTCTATGCACCCTGACCACCTCTTCCTCTAATGACATTTTGCAGTGACACAAAAACAAAATGGTAATTATTACTACTGAAATATATTACAAAAATATTCCATTTCCCAGTGATAATTTATGTGTACTCTAGGAGGGTAAAATAGATAAGGTATGAAACACACTAAACACAGTTAAAAATTATGGGAGAAAGAAAAGATGTGCAAGTGAACAGAATAAAACAGAACAAGTCAGTAATTCAGTAAAAAACTATACAGATGTGCCGGAACATGTGGTATTAGAGAAAAAGAATATATACAAATCTGTGAATAGTCTAAGTTCTTTTATCTATTTAAATGATGGAAACACAGAAAATAGTTAAAAGTCTGACCAAGTAGTTAGAGGTTATGAGTTTGTAGTGTTTTAAATGAATGGCAAGTGAGTCACCAGTGGGCAGAGCCATGCCTGGGAAAAGGCACAGATCTGGAGTCTAGCCCTACGTTGTGTGGAGAGCAGTTGGAGCTCTGGATGTTTTGTGTTGCTGGCTGTTGGGTTTTGCTGGCTGTTTGGTGGTGTCTGTTGGCTTGGATCTATGGAAGTGACACCCTGGAATTTGAAAGCCTGAAATAAACCTTTTTTTTCCTATAAGGAGATTTTTGGTCAGTGTTTGTTCCCACAATGTGAAACTGACTTCAACAGAGGTCAAAGTTGCTACCCATGTTTCTGAATTCTCACTTACAATTATCACATAATAATGAGAAAAAGCACTTGTATTTTTTTCTTATTATAAGCAGACCATAGGTGGGTAAGTTAGCTCTGACTCAAGTGAAATTCTTTTGAAGTTTAATAACAAACATGTAGACTGCAAGAAGCTCCTGCTAACTGTCCACATCCTTGACTCTCCACCGACTCTGACGGGATAGAGGATGCCTTAGAAAGCGTAATTGTGTGGCTATACTGTCCACTATTTTGATTTTCCAGCTCTACTGTTTGGGTCAGGACCATCAGGAGGCTTACTTTTCCTAAGTAAATAGGCCTTGGGTCACAGAACATAAGTGTCCTGGTAAATTACTTAGATTTCTTTTCTTCCTATTTCTCTGGAATGTGTTCTCCAACAGAGAAACAGAATTGGAAAACAGTATCCTGTAACAAAATTTGAACTTAGTAAAATATTAGTATGTTTCTATATGATTTATAGCCTAAAATAATTCCTAACCTAAATAAAAATCTATTCATTATCAAAAATTTATGTTTTTTCCTTCAATTGTACTTACGTTTTCTTGAAAAACTTCAGGATGCATGCCATGAACAAAATGCAAAGCAAACATCAACTGGTCAGCCTACAAAGAATAACAGATATCCTTACACTTTGGCTGGCAAAAAAAATTTGTATTTTGGCTTTAAATTACCTACCGTAGTCAATAATAAGAAATGACTTCAAATATCATCTACACAGAACAAACAGAAAAGAAAGCTGTGTATGAAAAATATGGAGGGATTAATTTTTTTTAATAAATTGCTAAAGATAATGCAGGATATGTGCATAGATATATATTTGTATATATTATATATGTGTATATAAATCATATATATGTATTACTAAAAACAACTTATTTAGCCAGCTGAGATCCAATTGTGAGGTCTGAATAAGGCTTTACTGCACAGATCAACTATATGCATTATCCATCTTCAATTTTGTCATTGTGTAAATTTAATTACATACAACTTTCACAACAGTATGTTTCTCTTTCTAGATCTTGACTAACTTCCTAAATTAAACAGAAAACTATTACTATTTCATTTACTAAGAAGATTAAACAGTATTCACATCAATGTGTTACTAAAAGAATAGTGCAACCTTTAACATGAATAACTCATTGAAATTAGCAAACACAGAAGAACTTATCAGATAACCCAACATTATACAAGAAAACGAAAGTGGAAACACAACTAAGCATGCCAATATATGATCAGAGTTTAGTCAATCAGCATTAATCTTTCTACCTGTGTAATAATGCATTTGTAAATTTCACAACTAAAATGCATAAAATTAGGAAATGGCTTCACAGAGATAAAGACTGATTTTTAAAAAATATTTTTATTCATTTGTTTATTTGCAAGCAGAAGAGACAGAGAGAATGAGTGCACCAGGGCCTCCAGCCTCTGCAAACAAGCTAGGAGCCTCACTTTTGTGTGGCAAGTATTTTACCAACTGAGCCATCTTCCAGGCCCGCACCTAAAACTTTGGATGAAAGGTAACAACATGATTTAACATATGGCTATGTGAAGAAGTGGGAGAAGGAAAAATTTGGAGGGGTAAAGTTTGAAAAATCAGAAATAAAAAATAAATTGAAAATGAGAGTGGCATTAAAATGAGATTTCTGAGCAAGAAAATCATGAGTCATTGTTACCTAGAGCTATGTAGCCCACCAGAAACAAAATAACAAAGGATACTAAAAAGGGTATCTATGTCTATAAATATATATAAATATATATATGCTTATAAATAACAAATTCATCTGGAATCTAGGTGAAAGAAAGACGTCTTTTGAAAAAAAAAACCAGCATCATGTTAGTGTTTAGCATAGCATTGCAGTAGAATTTCATTATGAGACAGGCAAGAAATATCTACAAAGTATAATCAGTAAATAAGTCCACTGGGTACTTGGCAAGTTTAGGCATGCCTGCCTTAGCAAGCTACTCCTCTAAAGCAGAGCTCAAGCACACCAGAAGATAAAGCTTCACTGAAGAGAAAGCATCACCACAGGGCAAGACTACAACTAGCAACATGGACACAAAATCCCTGTAAGCAATCTTCACCAAACTCCTCAGACATGAAGAAGAAAACCCAACCTCACATAACAGAGCCATCTAAAAAGGATCATAGCAAGTATGATCAAATAATGAAGGACATAAAAGAAACTAACAACACACCAGGAGTAACAGCATTTGTGAAAAAGGTAGAACTTGTATAAAAAGCAGACTTCTGGAAAGTAGACTTAGTTGAATAAAAAGTTAGTAAAATACAAGTAAAATAAAAGAAAATCTAAATTAATTACTCTATGAAAATAAAACTGAACTGTTTTTCAATAATTGAGTTAAAAGCTATATATTTTAAAAAAATTAAACATACCCATTGTGTAATGGCAAAAAACTAAAACCAGCAATCAGTAGGCCAAAGCAGGGGTTGATACAGAACTTGAGCCCTCAGCTTTGGACTTGACTTTGCTACATCTTGATGGACAATTCTATGCACATCAACTACACATTGCAGGGAAAAAGGGACAAGAGGATAGATACAACACTGAAAGTTTACAAGTCATCTAAGCAGAAGAAAATTACCTAAGTTATCAAGATCCACTCTAGTACATGGAACACTTAATTGACAACAAAAATGCTATCAAGGGGGCTGGACAGATGACTTAGCAGTTAAAGATGCTTGCTTGCAAAGCCTGCTGGCACAGGTTGAATTCCCTAGTACCCACATAAAGCCAGATGCACAAAGTGGCGCATGTGTCTGGAGTTCATTTGTATCAGCAAGAAGCCCTGGCATGCCCAGTCTCATTTATGTGATATATGTGTATATACTTGCACATATATGTATCTAATATATATGTATATATATATATATGATTGCAAATCAATAAGTTTTTTTAATTTTTAAATGCTGGTGAGACAGGGCTGAGCACCAGGGTTGAATGCCAAGGCTCAACCCCATTCTACAGAGTCTGCCTGGGAGTGAACAAACTAGGGGAAGCTCAGCAATGGCAGAGAAAATGGAGAACCAGCATACATAGATAACAAGATGTGCCACCTCTACCCTATCTGTGGGGGCCCAGAGAAACTGCTCAGTAAGTGGCAACATGAATACTGCTCCTACTGATAGCAATGGTGACAGACACAGTGATTAAGCAAAACTCATTAAAGCAGAAATCCAGAGGCTCCACAGAGCATTAAACCAGACTACCAACAGGTCTGCCTTGGCTCAGGTAAAATGTGGAAGAGGGGGTACAAAGATTGTAAAAGCCACAGTCTTCCTACTACCCCACAAAGACTGACTGAGGTCTTCAAGACATCACAGTAAATACCATAACCCCTAAGGGAGGAGGGCCCCCAGGGTAACTGAAGCAGGGGTGTGGGGATAAATGTATAACCTGTTATCATAATATATATTAAATTTCAAAAAATATAAGATACAACACTGAAAGTTTCTAAAGTCTTCTAAGTAGAAGAAAATTGTCCAAGATCCTCTCTAATAGATATGGATTATGAATCGGCTAAATATCCATTCAGAGAACAAATATATTTTCAATTGAAAAAATGTCAGAAAAATTATTTGTACAATGGGATCTGACATGTTAGTTTATCTTAAAACAGTATTCATCTGAATTTTACTCAGTGAACAAATTCACTTGGAATCAGAGGCAGTGTGAGCTATACAGAAAATGTTAAAGAAGTTGGCATGAAAACACCTCTTTGTAACCCATCATTCTTTCTCTTCCATATCTGATCATTTTGAACTAGTACTATCTCCATCAAGAGGAAATAGGAATATGTTCCCAATCCCCATTTACCTCCTCTCTACATCCACACTGCATCCCAACAACACCCATAAATCAGTTTCTATTAGTTTGTATCTGCTCTAAAATGACAGAACGAAGATATAATAAAACATAGTTGTACAGTTTTATAATATAATAAGTTGAGGATAACCAAATATATCGTGATTTTCATAAATAATAAATAACTGAAATAAAAATTTATGATCTCTTGAAGAAAAATGAATGGCATAGTTAATAGTCTAAACTGAAAATTAAGACAGTTTTCAACCAAAAATGTCTAAATTTTCTACTATAAACAGGCCAATCATTTTTCTGTTCTGAGTCGACCTGTGTCCATTTCACTGTGACCTGAATACTGACATCCCTCGCCTGTCTCCATTCTAGAGTCACAGTTGCCACACTGCTGTTACCACAACAGAACTGGCTGGAGAGTCTCCAGCAGGCACTTGAATGTTATGCTGATTGCTAACAACCCAAAAGGCCATCACAAAGATGTGAAATTGCTTCCATCTTCAATAAGGTTATAGGGCTAAATCTTGAGACATATATCTCACTGCATCTTGATTAATGTTCTTTCTGAACCTCCATTCATGACAGAAACTCGATGGGACACTGAATTCATGCTGCGAAGGTTTACCATTACAAAGCAGATATCCTATCATCAATTAACACGTCTTAAGAACTTTAAACTATAAGGATTCTTTTGAGTTTCATTTGTTCACAGTGTAAGAAAAAGTATTACCTCAGAGAGGCAATGAAAAACTTCAATCGGGCACTTGAACGTTAAGAAAGACAAGCCTTTCAAGCACTCTCCTACTGTAACAAGAGGTTGCCTTTAGCCTAACTTAAAAGTATTTCTATGAGGTAAAGTGATTTCTAAAAAATAAGCTCTTACTATATTCTACTGAGAAGTTGAATCATCTTAGTATTATATATCCTTCTAATTACTTTATAAAGTATATGACAGAGTTAAATCTCATGAGTAAAGATTTTTATATTACTAAAAATAATATATACTGATACAGGTTAAAAACAAGCAAGAAAGACAACTAATAACTTGTAGAACAAATAAGACATTCACATTACCTTGAAAATTGAACAATTCTCATGAATAATTTTATTTATAATATATTCGTTTTCATCTAACTCTAAACCTACAATATTTTCCTAAATCACAGCATATTTTAGTGTAGAGGTCTTAATGAAAAAAATAAATCATTTGGCATAGTACTGATGAAATCTGTAAAGGCGACAGAGTGGCCTCACCCCTACTTCCGTTACCCTGGGGACCCTCCTCTCCTTAGTGGGGTTATGATATTCACTGTGATGTCTAAAGGCCTCAGTCCATCTTTGTGGAATAGTAGAGAGACTGTGACTCAGGTTATTCCTAACCACTCTGTGGCGTCTACAATTTGATCAGAAAGCATTGAAGCTTAATATAGTCACTATAAAAAAGTACAACTGTATTTAAAAATTATATTTGCAAATTTAGTAATCTAGGAATAAAAGTCAAAACATAATTAAACGCAAAGACTAAAAGCTTACAGAAACAATGAATGTTGATAAATATTAGAGCAGGAAGATAAATCAATTTTCAAGATGGTAAAGAGAAATTATATAATAGTTATAAACCAAAATTTGATAAAAAATAACAAGACTGATATAACATCTCACATTGGCAAGTATACAAGGTAGGAGAACCTTCAATTTCTTGTGAGTATCAATTGATTAAAAAACAAATAAATAGAGGGTGGGGTAATAGCTCAGTGGTTAAAGGTGCTTGCTTGCAAAGCCTACTGGCCTGGGTTGATTCCTCACTGCTCATGTACAGCCAGAATCACAATCTGTGATCCCAATGAGCCTAGGACAAAGGGAGGCTCTGCTGTCATAGGCCAGGTAGCCTGGAATTCATTTGAAATAGCAAGAGACACTGTCTTAAATAAGGGTTAGCACAGAAACCTCGAGGTAGCCCTCTGACCTCCACATGCATGCCATAGCATGAGCGGGTACACACACACACACACACACACACACACACACACACACACACACACACACACAATTTTACAAAAAACACTTAAGATACCAAAACACATCTTTAAAATTCTTCAGAAGGTAATTGGATAATATTCAACAAAATTTAGAAATTAGGGGTTTTGTAGATAGCTCAGCAGTTAAGAGCCTTTCCAGATTAAACATGATGGCCTCTTGGGCCAGAGACCACCAAATTTAACTCCCTAAATGCCACATGAAATGATGGTCATGGCCAAGTCCACTGAGGGTAGACAAGAAGCTGGTTGGCTCCAAGTTAAAGGATAGACCCTGTGTCAAGGAATTGCAGGAATGGGCAACAGGAGATAAACTGCTAATGTTCTCCTCTGTCCTGCTCATACACATGCACAATGTGGCACACCTGTACACACACATGTATATACCGCACATCACATAAACATCCCACATACGTCCTACCCACACATGCACATATACAAACAAAAATGTATGAAGTATAATCCCTGAACCGTTAGACTTTTATTCAGAAATCTAAGAAACTGAAATACTCAGATAAACATATACATAGGTTACTCACTGTAATCATTCATAATCATCAAAAAGATGTAGTCTATCATCTACTAACAGAGGAGCATGCAGAGCAGAAGAGAGTTTGTGTATCCAGAACCTGAAAATCCAACTTAACTCCACAAGTAAATACTCAACCTATGTAAGCTATATTAGGGGTTACCATACAATCACTAAAAACAATGAGCTTCACATATTTACCTTCCTGGAAATATATTGTGACCTATCATAACAAAGGAGAAGTTATAGAACAAAATAAATAGTAAAGAAAAATATATACCATTTCCATATATTTGTACATACAAAGAGAAAACTAGGCAATAAGAAAAATCAATCTTTAGTTAAATAAAGGAGTAAGGGTTGGAAAAGTTGAAATGAATTTTTAAAAAATATTTTATTTATTTGCAGGGGGAGAGAATGGGGATGCCAGGGCCTCTAGCTGCTGTAAACAAACTCCAAATGTATATGGCTTTATGTGGGTACAGGGGAATCTAATTTGGGTTGTTAGCCTTTTCAGGCAAGCACATTAACTACTGAGCATCTCTCCAGCACTGAAATAAAATTTTAAAGTTTTTAAAAACAGTATTTCTGTGTCAAGACAGAAATTGAAATATTTTAAAGTTTTACTTACTAATAAAATCCTTAAGTGTTACATGAGATAATGTACACAAATGAGAGAATCATCATGAGTTCTCTTACTAATGAAACTACCACTAGGGCTCTTCCTTGCATCTAAGATTCAAGGATTTGGAGGCAAAATGGCTTTAAGAGCATTTGTTTACAATTTTCAAATTTATACAAGTTGAGACCCAAAATGTGGGTTTTAGAATCATAGTTAACTAACTAGAAGACCATTGAAAGAATATAAATAAAAAGTAATTCTGCAAAAAATGCTTAAATGCAATTCCTTCAACTCTCAGTAACAAATCTGACAGGAGTGCTGAATGGTATTTCAAAAGATTTATTGTTTCAAATAAAGATTGTCAAAATTTCACAAAATCATTATCCTTTTCTAAAACATGTATTGTGTGTTTTACAAGATTTGGTAAAAAGTATATATAACAAAACTGTAGCTTCTCAAACACAGTTTCTTGCCTTTAGGAGAGCTCTTTAATGTTATTCAAAAATATCTAAATTATTGTTCATTGCATGATCCTTTGGAACCTTCCTAATATGAAGATGTCTATAAGAATTGTACTCATACACAGAAGTAGGAATTTGTCCCATAATGCCAAAAATGGGAAACAATTTTGTTCCCCAAAACAGGCAACATTAGGCAACATCAATAGAGGTAAGAATAAGAAACCCTGGGCAAAACCCCTGGTGATTCCTTTTTCAGTCACTACTGGGCTGTTCAGAACTAAGGCAAATAGCTCCACGTTTGTTCTCTCCTTGTTTGTGAATCTTCCCCGCACTACAGTCTAATATGCTTCAAGAAATTACTTTTAGTAATGAACAGTGTTCTAGGAAGAAAATCAGAAATGGTAATTTCAATTATCTCTTAATTAAAGAAAAACACATAGCTGTCAACAACTACATGAAATGAAGAATCAAAGAATAGCTTATATATTTTATAATAATAATGTTTCATACCTTAAATAGACAACGGCATATGTATTCATATACCATGTGTTTCAATGAGCTGATAAGACACTGGATTCTCTGTTCAGTGCTTTCAACATCCTGGAGAAAAAAATTTGGAAATGAAAATTCATTAAGAAATTTATAAATTTTTAATATATTTCATAGTTTATTCACTTTCATAACTACATTCTCATGACTCAATCTAATTCTGGAATAAATATCTCTACCAATCAAACCCAAGAAAATAAGCAAATAACTGCATTAAACTCACATATTGACATATTACAAGTATGTATTAAAAGACATCACAGGCCAGGGGTGGCTGTATCTGTCTGTGATCCCAGCACTTGGGAAATAGAGGGAAAAAATCAGGACATCAAGGTCAGCCTTGGCTACATAGCAAGTCCCAGTCCAGGATGGGCTACATGAAACCCTGGTTCTGAAAAACACACACACACAGACGCACGCGCGCACGCACACACACACACACACACACACACACACACACACACACACAATCAAGTGTGACTTTGACGTAAAAGACACTAAAATGTACTCTACTTTGTAAAACATAGAAAGGCTAGTTTTCTACTCTCTCTACACAATACTATTATTTTCACAGATAAATTCAAATATGAGAACACTTACACATGTGCACACAGGATAAGTATTATCCTGAGGACATACTATCACAATTATACTGTACACACAGGGTCAGGGTTATCCCAAGGGAATACTATTACACATGTACATGCAAGAGGAATATGCAGAGGGCAGACTATCACAGAACTATTTTTTGAGAAGAGTTCATGTGCTTATTTATCTTTATAAAATGTTTTTCAGCAGCACTGTTATAAATGGTTTAATTCAATTTAACATATTTTTACAAACTTAAGTGAATTTCAAAACTAAGAACCACAATTTTTCAGCATCTTCTACAATCTTCAAGTCTGTTGTTTGTCCAAAGAAAAACTATACATTGTAGAAATGTTCATCCTCTTCACCATGATTGAGTAGACAATTATTTACTAACAAAATATACCTGCAAAGCTTAAGCTTTCTTTAGACAAAATGTTATTTCAATTTTGAATATAAGAATGTCAAGTAATATCCATTAGAATAAAGGATTATTAGTAATTATTCATTTTCAATCAAAGATTTATTTAAAAATCCTTGTAGTTAACAATAATTTGTTCTCTAATTTATATCTCATGAACCAAAATAATGTCAGGTATATACTAAGTCTGCCATAAGTACTTAATGAATGCTCTTTTTTCAGAAAAAAAAACCCACTTAAGTAAAACTACTTTACTCTCATATTTAAATAAAACTTTTATTCTAAATAAAGAATTCAAACTATAATACCATTATACCAAATCTCAAAATCATAAATAATAATGTTGACATGGATTTTATAAAACAAAAACCTTTTTGCATATGTGCATGTGTACATTCACATGCATGTGAGATCACATGTGAGAGCAAAAATATATTGGAAATAAATAAAAGGCAGGCAATAAACTCAAAACAGATGTAACACAGTGTAAAGTCTTAAGATGCTTAAAGTAAAGTCTTGGGTGATGGTTCATTGGATAAGAGCACTTGCTGTGTAAGCATAAAACCTGAGTTCAATCCCTGGCATCCATATCAATAGCAAGGCAGGGCCTGCACACCTGTAATCTTACCACCAATGGAAAATGAAACAGCAGAATTACTGGGCCAGTCCACGTTCAGTGAGAGACCTTGGCTCAAAGAAATACAGACAAGCAATAGAGGTGGGACCTGACTTCTTCATCTGGCTGACATACATGTGCATGCACATCCAACATATGTATATAACAAAAACATGTATGGTGATACATACACACTAAACAAAAAACTTTAATAGATAAGAAGCTCTTGACTTGATCTTAGAAATATTAATAACTCAAAAGAACACAAACGATATGAAGAAAAGGTAAAAATAACAAATAATAGTATATTTATTATCTTACATGTATGTGCATATTACCTTCCAAGTGATTAGAGAATTGCAAAACAATGAAATATTTTTAATTGCATAACAGATCCATTATTAAAAGATATATACTGTTTGGATAAGATTAAAGATGGAAAGGGTTCTCACTGTAACAGTTAATAAAATACATATATTTCTAAAGGATAATTTAGACAATATTTATCAAGTCTCAAAAACATGCATGCTTGCCATAGCTACCCAAAATCTAGGAATTTACCTAACAAAATAATTAAGACAAGCAAAAACCTGGCTGGAGGGGCTGGGAAGACTGCCCATACATAATTTAAAACATAAACCCAAATTCTTTGATACTACTTTCAACAAGAAGTGAAATGTACTTCTCCATCTTGAATCTGGCCAGACATGTCACTCTAAGTCAATAAAAGATTGCAGGCATGTTAATGGCCTGAAGCTGGGTTACAAAAAAGGACTGGGGGGGTGTATAAACAAAGCTAAATTCAAAATGAATCAGTACCATAGAATCCTTACTCATGGATAGTAGACTAAAGGATGAAGCCTAACCCTAATACAATTGGCTCTCGCTAGTAACTACCAGTGTCAGAAATCAGTTACTACCTACATTGAGCTGTTGATTGGAGAGACATACAAGGTCCCCAAAACTAGACAGGCTTCTGTCAAAGCACTTGATTACCCGCTTGATGTAAAAGATAAGACCCTAATGCTGAAGACACCACAGGCTGCCATCACGCAACATCAGGAGACCAGGCTGGAATCCCTGATGGTTAACCTGTATAGTGCTGGAATGTGCTACATGAGCTGCCAGGGAAGACTGGGCAACAATGCTGGGAGAAAGCAGGGGACAATGCTACATTATAATGACCAATAGGACCAGATGTACACACCTGTGCAATAGCGGCACTCATCCTAGGCAGGTAATCAAGGGCTCTCTGATTGGATAAGAGACCTGCACAGTAGCAAGGAACCCTTAGCTAGAACTGGGATCCAAGCCAAATTCCTATGGTGGCCAAGAATCTGGAATCCAAGAGGAAGCTTCCACTAACCATGGGCCTAAAGAGAGTCTACACCCTGAGGGTGTTCCGATTCAAGGTGGCTGACTAGCAGACATGCCATGTCCCTTGGGAAACTAGGGTCAGGGTTTTCAGCGGGGATCCAGGTTATGGACACAAGCTGCAGTCATGCTCTGAGCTCCAGACACCTCCCGGCACAGGATTCTCACCACTGGAAGCCTCCATCGAGGACCAGCACTTGCCAGAGGCAGTGAGTCATCAGGAGCCAGCAAGCCCGGCCAGAGCAGCCTCAGCCT
>PVHP010014829.1:0-10004 GCA_004024765.1 Zapus hudsonius
TTTTCCTGAGGACCACTTTCACCTATTAGAGGTGTCCCAGTCCCACCATGACACCTCACTTTCTTTAATATATAGCATAGCCACATCTCTGACACTTGATCTTCTTGCAAAGATTCACCTAACCAGGCCTGACACAACTTGGATAATCTGCCTTTTGCAAGCTAATCATGAGTGCGATAGCTCACATTTCATACTCAAACAGAGAAAATTATAAAAGGTATAAACCACCAAGGTGCAGGAATCTTTGAACCTTACCTACTATAATCTCTTCTCTGGCCCCCAATAAGTAACGTCTTCCCATATTTTTCCACCCACTATAACACTGGAGTTCTCATTCCATTATAATATCTGCACAAAGTCCAAAATCTTGAGAGTCTAATATCTTACATCTACCTCTATTTATCATATTATCTCATCCTTATTCAATGGTTTGACCCATACATACTCAAGGTTGAGGAATCACACAGGTATTACTGTGTATATCATCATACTATGTAGCTACAATTCTATAAATAAGCAAGAAGTTATTTTTGCCAGAGAGACTAAAGTCTTAGAACATTAGACTAGACATGATGGGCTTGGGCAGCCCTAAAGACCCAACAACTTTATCTTCCATGTGGTTGGGGTTCCTGCTTCCTGCTTGCCAAGCCCTTCCTGAAGGAGTCAACATGACATGTTATCAGCTTTATTGAAGGAGATCCCCACTGTGGTCTCTTTTGGAATGAAGGACTTCATAGCACATGCACCTGTCCCAGCTGCGCTGGCAATCCTTCTGGATCCTAACAGGAGCTCCTACCCTCCTTTGAACACAGGAGATAAAATCCTGACTTTTGCAGGTGTTTGAAAATTGGGGCAAGAGCTACAAAATCCATCGCACTTCTCCTATTAGTATACACCTGCTTCTACATGGTGAGAAACTATAGCTTCTATTCCTCCTGCTTTTCAAGTATCCTTCTCTTGTCTCCCATACTGGATTTCTAGAGAAAGAAAAGGAAGCCTTGAAGGGATGTTTGCATTTTTTCTCATTATATTTGAGTCTCTGATTTCAGGTAAAGGTCATTTGCCTAAGGGAGAGAAGGAAGTCTATTTCATACTCTCCTGGAACTAAGAAAATAGTCTTTCATCTTATTAATAAAGTTACATATTAGACTTAACAAAGAGGAAACGTCCTTGATACTTCTTGGTTCTAAAGTATGTCATATGGAAGTCTATAAATTTAAAAGTAATCAGTAGCAGCATAATTTGGTTTTTAAATGTATATTTAAATATATATTCATACATGTATACATAACTTTTCTAGATAAAGGAATATTGTATACCTTTTTAGGAAAGTCAGAAAAATCAAAGGTCATTAAAGGGCCAAAGAGAAATAATCCCAAGTACTATCACACAGAAAAAATTAAATTACACTGTATTTTTGGTAATTTTTTAAAAAACCCATTTTGTCATATATATGTTAAAAGGTACTTTCCTATACATAAAGTAAGACATACAGTTTTGCATCTTGTTTTGGTCACTAAATATTTATGTCTCATAAACTTAGACTTCAAGTTTATGTCTCATAAAACCTTTCTCCAGATCAGTTTTTTTCCAAAAATTATTTGTAATTGTCAGATGAAAGTTGGAGGCTGCGAACAGAATGCCATCAAAGAGATTCTCATGGCGAAGATGCTGACAATCATAGTAGTTAAAACCCATTCATGAATCATCCTTCCTCCTTTTCATCTATTGGCTCAGAGTAAGTTTTTTTAAGGTGAATGAATGGCTTCTGGCTTTTATGTATTTAATTTAGAACATGAAGGGCAGGAGAGAATTTACTCACTGATATTTCCTCCGCAGTTCAAGGGCTCCCCACCACCCAGGCTACAGGGATGACCCATAGACTAGGATTATTTAGCATCTACTCCAGGGGTTTGACTGCTGCTCCACTGTGTGAAGGCTGAGTGACTTTGAGGAAGCATTTCTGTTTCTTCCTTGATTCATCTGCCAAATGTAAACGAAGCCAGTGGTTCTCTCGTAGAGCTGCTGGTGTGAATTAACTATGACAATATCAAGCCGCGTAGAGAAACTTGAAACAAAACAGGCAGTGTTCTAACTGGTAGACAGGCTTCTCCTCCTTTTCACCATCATCATCACCACCATCACCACTTCCATTTCTCACTCCAATCTTTTATCTTTCCAGGATGGAAACCCTTCAGAAAGCAAAGGTTTAGACATAGTATTTACCTGGTCTTCTCTTCGTCTAGCGTAGTGTCCCCTGCTCACTTGTAGCTGCTGGGTAATTGTCAATCATCTCACTCTGCTGCTCTACAAAGAGCAGATACATGCTTATTTTAGTGCTTTCCTCCAGTCATTGCAGCAAGAATGGAACTAGGTCATATAAATAGTAGTACAGGAGAACTCAGTGTATCATCAATTTGTTTTTTTCAAACCATCATGAGCTCTGAGGATGTATGAAGCTGAGTTGAATCGTCCCAAGTCAGCCTTTGTCAGTAAGAAGCCCAAAGACCAACATCATTTTATACTTTTCATGTCCTCAGCATTTTGATGCCTTGTCTATCTATCTATCTATCTATCTATCTATCTATCTATCTATCTATCTATCTATCTATCTATCTAGCACTGAGAACTGAACTCAAGTCCTTGCAATTGCTAGGCAGGCAGTAGATCACTGAGTGACACCCCAGCTCTTTTTTTATTAATTACTATTTATTTTGAGGCAAGGTCTTGGTAATTACCCAGACAAACTTTGCTTTGTCCTCCAGGAAGGCCTTAAACTTGTGATCTTCCTGCCCCAGCCTCCTCAGTAGCCGGAATTCCAGGACTGTATGTACCACAATGTCTGTCGTGCTGTTCTATTTTTAGCATACAGAAACATCCAAACACTATCCATCTGATTGTTTTTATTGTTTGTGGTTGGTAAACCTCCAGTTTGGGGAACAGTGGTTGTTGTTGCTGTTTTTTCTTGGTCTCACTTATTTTAGTACAATCTGAGTTAATCAAGGAAGATGACATGCAGATGAACCCCAAGTTTTTATGATGCAGTCCAGGCACATAAGCAAAAGTAAATTTGTTAGCATAACTGCTCATTGTTTCTTCTTAGAGGAAGATGTTCCAGTGGGGGTAATGGTAAAAGTCCCAGATTGAATCATTAAAGTGAGCACTGAGGCCTGATACTGCTGTCCTGTTATTTTCCTTGCTCTCATCTCTGTCTTATCTTCTTAACTCTTCCCCCTACTCTTGTCCATTCATTAAACATAGTCATTCCATGGTGTCCTCCAAGAGGGCTTTTGCTAGAAAAAGAATGAATTGCTCCAGGCCTCTTGACATCTGTTTGTGGGTACAGGTCCTCACCTTAGCCACACAGCTAACCTCTCGATTTAGTTAGGCTGGAGAAGAGACTTGTGGTTTCTCTTAACCAGCCAATATTCTCAGCCCTTCTAAAGTAGCCACCCCTGTTTGTTTTCTTCCCACCTGAGATTTCATCGTACACTTTTACACTTACTTTTTCATTGTCTACCTGACTATGATGGAGAGCCTTCATTGTAAGCTTGACAGGATTTAGACTCACCATGGTAATGCACCTCTGGGTGTGTCTATGAAAGTAATTCCAGAAAGGTTTAACTGTGGAAGAAAGATCTACTTTTCTTGGGTGGTACCATCCCATGGGCTGGGGTCATGGACTGAATAAAAAGGGAAGAGGAAGAAGCTCTCTGAGCACCTACCAGAATTCCCTTTCTTTTCTTCCTCATCAGCCCATATGTGAGCAAGCAGCCGCATGCTCCTGCTGCCACAGCTGAGAGCTCCTCCTTGCTTCCATGCCTGTCCCACATGATGGACTGTACCCTGAAACTGAGAGCCAAAATAAACCCTTCCTCCTTTCAGTGGCTTCTTATCAGGTATTTGGACACAGTGAAAGGTGATGTGCACTAAACCCGTAGCATACAAACACTGTAGGAGGAGGGCTGATGTGAAGCTTACTTCTATCGTCCAAAGCTGCAACAGTGCCCAGTCTATCAATATTCCATAAATAATTGCTCAGTGAAATCTATGTCTAATACAGAATAAAGACGGTATCCTGCCTCTTGGCTTTCTTTTTAAGAAAATCATGGCAGTAGCAACAAAAACAAGGATCCAACATAAATGCCACATTTTCCTTGTTTTCTTTGTCCAATATGCAGCCCTTCAACAATGTTTCTAGTAATTTTTATTATGATATGTTCATTGTACAAAGTGATGGGCTTCATAATGACATTTCACTCAAATATACCATATACTTTCACCATATCTACCTCTCTCTGCGCTCTTTGTTCACTTCTTTTTTTTTAAGATGTATGCATTTTGTTTTTTTTAATACTTTTATTTATTCATTTTCAAGCAGAGAGAGAGAGAGAGAGAGAGAGAGAGAGAGAGAGAGAGAGAGAGAGAGAGAGAGAGAATGCACCAGGGCCACCACCTTGTGGGTCTGGCTTATGTGGGTCCTGGGGAATTGAACTCACGGCCTTTGGCACTGGAGGCAAGTGCCTTAACCACTGAGCCATCTCTCCAGCCCTGTTCGCTTCTTAAATAGCCCCTTCTACCTTCATGTTGGAAATATTCAACATCCTCGACCATCAGAACAATGCAAATCAAAACTATACTGAGATTTCATCTCACCCCAGTCAGAATGACTATCATCCAGTAACAAATGACAACAACGCTGACAAAGATGTGGAGACGGAGGATCCTTTCACATTTCTAGTGGGAATGTAAACGAATGCAGTGATTTACAAAAATCAGTGTGGATATTCCACAAACACTAGACACGGATGGGGAACTGGCTCAGGGAGTAAATTGCTTGCTGTGTAATCATGAGAACCTGAGTTTAGAACCCAGCACCTGTATAAATGCCAGACATGTGATCACAGTGCCAGCGAGATGGAAATGGGGATCTCCAGTGCTTGCTGGCTAGTTAGACTACCTCAATTGATGGGCCCTGTATTCAGTGAGACAGATCCTCTCAAAAACTTTGATGGAGAGGGATTGAGGAGACACCTTTCCTTGGTCTCTAACCTTCACACCCACATGCACCTATGTACCCATTTGTATGTGATCACACATACATACACACTGTCATAGTCAGCCACACGCTGCTGGAATGAATCTCCAAACCAGGCACAATTTGGGGAGGAAAGTATTTATTGAAATAACAGATCCAGGGGAAGTTCCAAAAATGAAGGAAAAAGTTGGCCCCCTTTCATAGATCCAAGCAGAAAGACAGAGACCCAGCACTTCCAAAGCAAGCAAGCATACTCTCTCTAAAACTATAGCAGGACTGCCAGACTTCAGCTCTCTTTGCATATGTATAGCTGGAATTTTACATCCACCTCAGAATCACCAAAATCTGGCCTAGGTGACACCTCCTCCAGCCAGGCAGCTGGAGACAAATCTTTAATATATTTTTTAGTCTGTTGGGGGACATTTAATCAAACTACCACACACCATACATGCATATATCCCAAACTTCACTAAAAATAGAGGTACCAAATTATCCAGTTATACTACTCCTGGGAAGATACCCAAAGGTAACTAAATCAGCATATGCTGAAGACACAAGCATATCCATTAAATTCCATACTTAAAATGTATTGTGAGCCATCTCCATAGCGACTGCCCCAGTCTAAACTGCCATCTGGTCTTCAGATGCAGAATCACAAAGCCTCTGTGCTGATGTCCCTGTTTTTCAATCTGTACCTTCCCACAGTGGTGAAAGGGACTGTCTTAAGATCACATTATTCCTGTCTGACAACTCTCCAGCAGGTAACTAAAACCAGCCTCCAGAATGTCACAGCCCGTCACCTCCAGCCCTTTCCTTGCCTGTCAATACGGTCTTATGCTTTCCTGCTTTGGGCCTGCCATGGTCCAACTATATGGGTTTCCCTTGTTACCTGGAGTGTGCCAAGCTCTTCTACCTCAGGGCCTTTGTATGCACTTGTTCCTTCAGGCTGGCACTCCCTCCCTGAGGTCTTTCATCTCTCTTAACATTCACCCTTGCAGAGATGACTCCACCATCTCCATCCAGGTATGTGACAATCTGTTGGTCTCTCCATTTACCTTTGCTTGTTAACTGTCACAGCTGATGATGAGCTGTTTCCCTGCTATTAGATGCTGGAGGCCAGAGATGGCAACTTGACATCATTCCCACTGTGCTCCCAAGACTGAGCATTAGTTAAGAACTACTAAGTAGGTATTAGTTCAAATTACCACAAATCTTATGGTTTAAAACAATGCAATTTATTTTACTCCTTATGTAGATGTGTGTGTGTGTGTGCGCCGTCTACCTTGAGCCAGGGTCTCTTGTTGTTCATTACTGTGTATGTCAGGCTAGTTGGCTCGAGAGCTTCCAGAGATTTTCCTGTTACTATGACCCATCTTGCTGTACTTACGTTGGGGTTACAGACATGCACTCCCACATCTGGTTTCATGCTTGTACAGTAAGTGTTTTACCCACTGAACCATCTCTCCAGCCTGCAAGGTGTGTGTGTGTGTGTGTGTGTGTGTGTGTGTGTGTGTGTGTTTGTGTGCCTGCACTCACCTGTGGGGTCTACATGTGATTTATGTGTGGGTACATGTTTGCATGTGGTCACACAAGCACATGTGTGCATTGCATGTGGAGGCCAAAGGTCCTTCATTGATCTTCTACCTGATTTTTTTCTTCTACCTTATTAAAAAATATTTTATTTATTTATTTATGTGTGTGTGTGTGTGTGTGAGAGAGAGAGAGAGAGAGAGAGAGGGAGAGAGAGAGAGAGAGAGAGAGAATGATAGTCAGAGAATGGGTGTGCCAGGGCCTCTACCACTGCAAATAAATTCCAGAAGCATGCAGCACTTTGTGCATCTGGCTTTATGTGGATGCTGGGGAAATTGAATCCCGGGCCCCCAGGCTTTCCAAGCAAGCACTTTAACTGCTGATCTATCTCCGCAGCCCCTACCTTGTTTTTGGAGAAAGGGTATCACACCGAACCTACAACTCACTGATTCTGCTAAGTTCGCTAACTAGCCAGTTTCAGGAATCCTGCTGATTCTACCTCCCCAGCGTTACCATTACAAGCACACACTGTCAAGGCTTCTTTGTGAGTGCTGGGAATCCAAACTCAGGTCCTCATGCTTACACTGCAAGTGCTTTCCCCACTGAGTCATCTCCCTAGCCTGAAACAATGCAACTTTATTAACTTATAGTTCCTGAAGTCAGAAGTCTGAAGGGAAAGGGCTCTCACTGGGCTAGAATCAATGTATTGGCAGGTGCTCAAAGCTCTTGGTGTACCAGGGAAGAGGCCAGTTCCTTGTTCTTTCTTAAGAGGCTGCCTTATGTTCTCTCTGATATACAGGTCTTAGCTTGTAATATTTATGTCTATACATGCATATGCACACATGCACATGCACGTGTGCACACACACTATATATATACATATATATACATGTATATATAAATAGTGTGTGTAACCTATGAAAGTAGAACTATAATCAAAAGTGAATATAAAGAGATGAATTGAAAGATGGGGGAGGCAAAAGGACACATGTGACATATAAACAGAAGGGGGAAGATACTGAAGATACTGTAAGATGGATAGTGGTGAGTAGAAAAAGTTGGGACAGGAGAGGGGGTACAGAAATCAACAAAAACAAATTGTATTTGAAACTTCTAGAATGCTCTATGCCATACCACCCTTTTTGTGCCTGATGTCATCTGAAAATTCCAGAATGAGTGATACCTAAATATCTGTATGCCAATTAAAAAAATAATGACAATAAAAGACACTATCTTGGTGTCTTGGCTTAGGGTCTCAATTTGCCATCTTCAAAGCCAGATGCGTGACTGTCTCTGTATACCCTTCTTTCATAGTCATAGAAACCTCTGACTCTCCTGTAGCCCCTTCCATTTTTAAAAACCCTGGTGATTACATTGGGCTCACCTGATAATCCAAGCTAATCTGCATTGTCTAAAACCAGTGGATTTTAGTGCTCCTAGTTCCACACACAAACTGTATTCTCTTTTGCCATGTAATTAAATAGACAAATCCAGGGGT
Source organism: Zapus hudsonius (assembly GCA_004024765.1). NCBI lineage: Eukaryota > Metazoa > Chordata > Mammalia > Rodentia > Dipodidae > Zapus > Zapus hudsonius. The sequence goes on from PVHP010014829.1 coordinate 8,067, forward strand.
TTAGGAAGTGGACATGTTGGGATGTCTTTATTTTGCATTAATAAATACTTATGGGATATTTATTTTTGTGCAGGAATATTCAATAGCATGGAAATTCTTTGTGTACAAATGTCCACACTTAACATTTCTTTTTTATTTTTATTTTTTGCAGCTTTTTGTGCCTGCCCAAGCCTGGCCAGTCTTCAGGCTTAGTAATTACTCTGATGGGCACTTGAAGCTTCCCAAAGGAGGAGAGAGTACTTGGGGATGAGTTCTTCCTTTATTATCAGACTCCAAAGGAGAGCTGGAGACCTTAATGGTGCTAGGTGAAGAGGGTCTTCAGGATCTAATTAAATATCTAATATTCTTCACAAGGCTTGAGATTCATAGCTGGTGCCATTGTAATTGACACAGTCTCTCCCAGAGTGACAAATCTAGGCATTATAAGATTTGCACCTCAGGTGATTTCAGCCAAGGTGATTAATTTCTGGTAGATTAATAGAGTGAAGCTGAAGGCAATATTTTGCAATCAAGTAGAGAGCGTTTGCTTCAGCCTGGATTGAATTCCAACAGTGGAGTGGGAAAAATATGGAGATAGATATTTCATTGGGCCTAGATAAATAAATGGTGGGACCTCAGCAATAAGCGGAGTGAAGCAATGTGCTGCTGAGAAAAGCTGCAGATATCCAGTATCCTGTCATTTTACGTTTCCTCAGGGACAACACAGCCAAGACATTCGGCTGTGCAAGATGCGATTTTCTCCTCAGATGAGACCTGGACTTTTATCTGTCATATCTTGGGCTATTTTTAGTGATGGTGCTTTAAAAACTTAAGGAGTCTATCTCCTCTCTCCATGCTGAAGCACAGGGTTGCTATGCAACAGGCCATCTCCCCGGTGGTTCTCACACTCTTTCAGAGCTCCAGTGAACTGGACGTTGACTGAAAACAAACAATCAAGTGAGGGGTGCTCATGCAAAGAAAGAGCAATGGCTTTGGAAACTCGCCCTGCTTCCCCTGCTGCAGCTGTCGGCTGTGAGCACACCTATTCATCTTCTTGGACCTCGGATGTACCATGTGTAACCCAGGGAGATTATTCTCATAAAACTCAGAAGGTGACTGTGTAAAGCCAAAGGATTTACACATGTAATATGCATGCAAGGCACCTATGCTTGGTGGTTTAAAAAACAGTGTTGTAGGTTTAATTTGCATGAAAATGTATGGGAAATTGAGGTAATTCTGTTTTTTAACACTTTTGTTTCTCTTTTCCTCCCTTGTCAATTAAAGTAGGTGAATATGACGCTAAAAATCACAACAGTTCTACAAGAAGTTAACATCTGAAAGCATGAAAGGAGCACAGATGCTCACAGTGACCCACCTGTGAACAGGGCTTTGCTATCTGAACACAGGGGAGATGCCTGAGTTACTCTGAAAGACAGACATAGATGCTTCTGCATAGTTTTTTTTTTGTTGTTGTTGTTGTTGTGCAACCAGGATAGAGGCCTGGGAGTTTCCTTACTGGTCCATTGGCAACATCTGTAAGTGTTATCCAGTGCACCTGCCTGGGAACAAAGATCAGCTTCCATATTTGCAAAATTTCTCTGTGTGTAATATCTTGTCGCATACTGAGGGTATTTATTGACAGTTTACCATTGCCTATGGGCTACCATATATGCTAGAACACTTCATCTTTTTTTTTTGGTCAGGCAAATCTCATTTTACTCCAGCACCCAAAACCCTTTTATAACCCGAGGCTGCATTGTTCAGCCTATTTCTCTCAAGCAATAAGATTCAAACCTTTTGGCAGGAGCCAATCAGCAGAGTACAGCAGAGCAAAGTATCAACAAACAGGATCAAGGCTTATCAGCTATTACTTCTGCCTCCTGGGATTAAAGGTGTGTTGGGATTAAAGATGTGTGTGCCACACCCATGTTAGGATTAAAAACATGTGTTGTCATGCCT
>PVHP010014829.1:10104-38665 GCA_004024765.1 Zapus hudsonius
TTTTTTTTTGGCTTTTTAAAAAAGTCTTAAATATATATTTATTGTCCATAATGAGTTACATTATTCAGTGGGCAAACAATGAGTTGTTATCCCCAATTCCCCAATACTCCCCTCCCCATCCCCAATCAGCTGGATATCCTCCTCCGTGGGCCGTCTGGATCAGTCCTTGTGGCAGGGGACCCTTTTGATAGCAGAAAATATTCTGCTTTATGCCATAGGAAACTAACCCTTAGGGAAATGAAGTTATCTGATGCTAGAATGCAATGAGAAGCCAGTTTCTGGACAGCTAGAATAATGTATCCTTTCCTTTCCCATCATATTTTGTTAAAGTCTAGAGAACCTTTTTGATTCTTTATGAAAACAAAGAGACTCCTATGATGTAACAAGTGAGTTCAGAGTTTGTAGATGTTAACCCTTTCCAACTTCTATTAGGTTAAAATAGCTGCAGTAACAAGCCATGGCCATCAGGGGAGCTGTCACCTTCTGGCCAGTTCTTTGAGGTCCAAATTTTGGAACAGATGTCCACCTGATGTCTCTAGGATGTCTCAAGAAACACTATAGAACATTACCAACTTTCCTGGTTACCCACCAGAATGAGATAGTAAGACCTTACTGCTGAAGACCACACATACTTGGGCTGCAGGTCACTGAGAATTCAAGCTGGAGCTGAGCTGGAAACCTTCTCCTTGATAACCACCTGACAGAAAGCTGGAAAATGCTATGGCTGCATGCAGCCTTATGGGAGAGAGAAGTCATCAACGGTGGTGAATAGCAGTGGACCTTGCAAGCCTTAAGACTGGTCAGCCAGGCAGAATGAGCCAACTGGGGCAATAGTGGCACATCTATTGTGGGGGAAACCAATTACTCTCTAGTTGGACTAGAGGCCTGCTCCATGGGAGGGAAAGCATGCCTGGTACTGAAGACCTAGTAATAAGCCTACAATGGGGGATATCATGAGACCTAGGGGAGTAACACCTGCTATTGTCTGGTTAAACTCACATATAAGCACTTTTTTTGAAAAAAATGAGCATACCCATACAATAATGCTACTGTCACTCTTGTCTAGAGAAGTTTCTCTTTTTTCAGATGGTGGTGACCACTGGGATAACACAAAAAAAACACCACAATGCTAAGAAGAAGTGACAGTGGAGTGTTCATCACTGGGACATCTCTATCACACTTCCCGAGGCTCACGGTCTATTATGGAAGAGGTGGTGGAAAGATTGTAAGAGTCAAAGGAAGGGTAGGACTGTTTACAACAAAAACTTCCAGACATAAAATGGTCTTGATATTTGTCATAATCAGCCACATGCCACTGGGATGAACCTCCAAACCAGGCACAGTTAGGGGAGGAAAGGATTTATTGAAGCTACACATCATAAGTTTCATAATGGTGAAAGAAGTTTACTCCTTTCACAGGTCCAAGCATAGAGAGAAACTCATCACCAGCACCTCACAAACAACAAAACAGGAAGGGAGGGAAGAGGAGATTTTCCCCCCCTTTTATAGCCTTAAGGTGGGGTCTTGCAACCCTTTCCCAGACTTGTTGACTCCCTAAGAATCTTGAATTTCCTTCCTGCACTGTCTTCCCAGGAAGGAATGTTTGTTTCTAGTTTTCCTGAGCCTCCTTACATCTTGCCACCTGCAGAGAGGCTGCCTTCCTGTAAACAACTTCAGAGACCCACCCAAGATGACTAAAAAAATCAAGTTGACAACAAAACCTAACCATCATAATATTCATGACTTCACAATGCTTGATAATACTTACACATGATGGGAGGAAAAGATGATGACACCGAAACAAATCAGAGACTAATTGAGAGGGGGAAGAGATATTGGGGAGGGTGGGGAGAGAATCATAATGGCTTATGATCTATGATTATTGAAGCTATCAATAAAAAGTTAAAAAAAAAGAAACACTATCATACTTTGAGTCCAGGGGACCTTTGATGATGTTTTATACTTCAAGGCCGTGCCTTGCCTCTCCTCCTGCTTCTGTGGCTTTAATAGCAAGATTTAGGAAGCTGGGTTGATTGACAAGATCTCACAGTGTGAGGTTTACATTTCGTATTCTTTTCTATTGTGATAGAGAGCAACATTTGGGGTTGTGAGGTTTGATTCAAGACCACAGATGAGAAAAGACTGAAATGACAGTTGCTCAAACATAAAGCAAAGTGAAACAAGAAATAGACATTGCCGTGCCCTAGAAAAGAGCCAGAGGTAGGAGGCCTTAGCTAGAGGAGGTGTTACGAGAGAGAGTGGAGACTGTTCCAGAATGAATGCAAGGGGACAGAGTTATGTAAACACCACTGTCAGGCATGACGAAAATTCAGTTTCGTGGCCTGATTGTGCCACCGATGTCTTCAGGGCAATTTCTTGTTCTAACTTGTTTAACATGACCCCATTTCCCTGGCTCCTACATTCTGATTATTCATTTTTAAGATGGCTAGACATCATTGGTTTTCTGGATAATCTTCACTTTAATAACCTAGCACTTTTATTTTTTCAGACAGGTCTCATGTAGCCAAGGCTGGCCTCAAACTCACTACATAGCAGAGAATTTTGAACTTCTGATCTTCCTGTTTTCACTTCCCAAATGCTTGGGTTGCAGGCAGGTGCCAGCCCCATGCCTGGTCTGAACTTGTGAAACAAATATTCATTGTATTTTTCCCCAGGAAGAACTGATACATACTTGGTTTACCTAGTCAATAGTTTGTGTACCTTTGTAGTTCTTTTAAAAAATATTATTATTACTATTGTTATTATTATTATTGCAAAGAGAGCATGAGAGAGAAAGAGAAAGGGAGAAGGAGAGAGAGAATGGGTATCCCAAGACCTCTGTGACTACAGACAAACTCCAGATGCATGCACCGCTTTGTGCATCTGGCTTAATTGGGTACTGGGCAATTGGACTCAGGCCATCAGGTTTTGTAAGCCAGAGCTTTTAACAGCCGAATAATCTCTCCAGCCCCCTTCAGAGTTCTTAATCACCTGTTCTTGTGTATGTGAGCACATGTGGCACATGCATGCGACTCTGAAAAATGTACACATGCATTAATTTGCAAAAGTGGACTTATTGTAATTCAGATGTGGGTGAAGGGTACTGATATTCACATATGGAAACAAGTTGGGGTTCTGTTTATAATTTTTCAGTGGACCATCCCCAAATCCTACCACCCCTCCCTACAACTTGTTTCTGTTCCTGTTGAAGAGCATGGTGTATTTTTACCTATGCAGTCAAGGTGGTATGGGTAGGCTGGTGTGTGTTCTGAGCACAGGTAATGTCTCATTTGCTCAAGTCATGCTTTGCTACTTAATATGACAAAGGCCTCTTCTCCAAAGGTCTCTATTTACATGGTATTTGACTTACTCTTACAAAGAGTGAGGGAGAGAAAGTGGGGAGCTGAGAACACATTCAGTGGAAATATTTGTTGCTGTTTTTCCTTTTTAAAGTAGAGTGCACTTTAGTTTTTATTTTTCACTTCTCATTTTCAGGACTGAAAGGCAGGCACTATACCATGCTCCCTCCGCTAGCCCTGTACCTCCTCGTGCTGGGGCTGCTAATGTGTTGCAGTAAGTGATGCACCTTAAAAATACAACCCAGATACTGAGCATCTTGGTTATGTATGTGTGTTGGAGGCCAGCCTGGGCTACAGAGTAAGTCCCGGTCTCAATAAAAATTCCATTAAAATAAAAATGTAAAAGTTTTTTTTTAAGATTGACAAAGTGGCTTGCTAACTACAGAGCTAGAAAGTAGAACTGGACTGAGCTCTTAGTTTCCCCATACTTCCCTTCCTCCCTTCCTTCTTTCCTTTTATTCTTCCTTTCTTCCTTTGAATGGAGCCCAGGGTCTTATGCACACTGGGTAAGTTCTCTACCGCTGAGCTACACCCTTGGCCCCATCTCTTGGCAATTTAACGTTTTCTCTGGAATAAAAGCTGCAAGTGTGCTGATTGCCTGTGTGAGCTGATGGCACACTGGAAATGCACAGGCAGGCTCCCAGCAGGAGGCTGAGCCCTTGGGATTTCATAGGTAGATACAGACTCAGTCAAAGTAACAATCTCTCTTGTGTAAATGGTCCTGAAAGATGGAGAAGACACATTTTTAAAACTTTTTATTGACAATTTTTACATATGTACAAATATACTTTAATCATTGTCCTCTCCTGTCCTATCTTGCCTGACTCCCCCATACCCCTTCCACTGAATCCATTCTTACCTTCAACCAGTCCCTCTACTAATTGAAGGTCGTTCTTCATTTTATTTTTGAATTGATGGCATGTTGATGGGGCCAATATTGTACAGGTAACAACAATTGCTGTGAGGTTATGAATGCAATGGCCACCACATATCCAGAATACAACTTTCTAAAACACTCAATCCCTGATCCCCTTGCTCTTAGATTCTTTCTGCCACCTCTTCTGCAATATTCCCTGAGCCTTGGCAGGTGTGACAAAGATGTTTGCATTTAATGCTGAGCATTTAACTGTTGCTTCTTCTCAGCGCTTTAATAGACAGGCTTCTAGAGATAGACGAGTCCCTTCGCATCATCTTGTCAGGGAGGTGTAATGTCTAAAGCCTGTGGTCCAGGTGGGGATCGGCACTGAGTGAAGCCAGCTTCTGGCACTGGTTCAAGAAGGACATGCTCTGCTTGTATATCACATACTTAGAGTCTTCAGGTCCACAGACACTCATTCTCTTTACCATTTTTATTGGAGCGGGTGGCTTACATCATTCATCTGTATGTTTTTCTTTTGCTACCATTAGTTGGAAACTACATAGTTCTCCACTAGAAGAGAACAGCTGGGTAATGTGAATATAAACGTTCTGTCTTGACATTGGGGGCCAATATGGGAGAGTAGAATTTGTCATAAACTAGATTTTTAGATTTCCTCAAACAGTGAGAACAGTTACACAGTTATAACAGCTGTGGCATAAAGATAGTAGCTATATAAGAAAATTTGGGGGACAAAGCTCTTGGTAAAGCACTTGTCCTGTAAGCATGAGGACCTGAGTTCAGCCAGCACATATGTAACAAGCCAGCCCCAAGGGCAGGTTACTGTAATCCTAGTGCTAGGGAGGCAGAGACAGGAGGGTCCCCAGGGCTTGCTGGCTCACTAGTATAGTTTCATTGTTGGGCTCCAGGCTAATTAGAGACCCTAACTCAAAAAGTAAGGTGGAGAGTAATTGAGAAAAACCCTTGACATTGACTTCTGGTTTACACACACACATACATGCACACCCATACATACATATGTACCCATCTACATACAAACACATGCACACATGCCTACCACTCACACACACACAAAAATTTTTTTTTCTATTTTTTTCCACATAAGCAGGAAATTTAGATTTGATTGGAGGTTTTTTTGACTTTAAAAATCGTGGCTCTATTTTTTAAATTTGTTAGTGTAGCCACAAAATTAAATAGCATCAACAACAAAATAGCAAAACAAGTCCACAAGCCAAAACTTTCCAGTTGCCTTGCCAATGTGTAGTTTCTGCTCTTTTCCAACTACCTTATTTTATAGGTCAGGGAAAAGTAACATCTATGTTTTCTTTGACAGTGAAACCAGGTATCCTGGTTTTAATTTTTTCCTACTCCTACCCGGAGATGACATTCTGTTAATTTCGCTCTTTATAGTGAATTTGACTTTGCATTGAAAGAAAAGCAACATTCTTAGATTTAAGTTCTCTGTAGGGAAGTGTGAGCATGGAGACATTCTTCAATCAAGTGTCAAAGGCTGAAGTATCTTTTGATGACATTTAAGTGTTTAGCGATCACACTACTTCTGGAAGCAATGACAGACACCAGGAGTCCTAATGTAACTTTCCTGTATATTGATCCACATGTTGCTCTGTGGATATGTCCTAGAACATACTGCGTTTGTCGAGGATTTGGGCCATAAATCAATTATCCCCTGGAGTATCCTATGTGGATTTATCCAAATACAATAGTTTCAGTTATTTCGAATCAGTAGTTCTTGTAGACCGCAGGGTTTTATTATGGCAAAAAAATGTACAAGATGTATTTTCAGCCTTTTAAAATTCACGGCAATGGGGTATTTCAATTTCAGGCTCTAATATGGTACATTGAATTGATGGAGCAACATAACCCACTTTGAGGATACTCAGAACACAGTATATTGGTTTTCCATATTCTTGCACAATGTCTCTTGTGGTGCTATCAGTCTTAAAGGGGATAAACAAAAGCAATAAAGATTGTTAAGAATATTCTTTTTATATGTTAGAATGGGCGAGACAAATTCATGTAAGAATTCAGGGAAAGAGAAGACCAGAGATGCTGTCCTCAGGAGAGGAATACCATGGAGAATGGGATGCCTAGTACTGGGAACAAGTATAGAACCTTGTTATGATGATTCGTGAATGTGTTTGGCTCATCATCAGAAAAAGCTTTTACAAAAAGGTCTCTGGAATGAGTACGATGGGTATTTTTTCCATCGATATCATCCCAATACTCAGCATAGGGCCTGCCACTTGGTAAGCACTCAAAATATATAAGGGTCTTCTTTATTGGTAATTTGTTAAGCAATTGTTATGTGTTAGGCACAGTGTTAAGGCTAAGAAAAAGTACTTGTATTTACAGGAGCCATGATAGGTAGATGCAATTATTATTCTCATTCTACATTTGACAAAACTGAAGCTGGAGGTATACAAGGGTCACCAAGGTCACTGCGCTGACAGCAGCCTGATTCTCAAGTCCCTGATGCCATCTCTGGTAATACGTCCATTTCCTGAAGGGAAGAATGAATGCATAAATGGATGTGTATCTCAAGAGTAAATTGGCCATGGAATCCAGGGGCAAGTTTCTTGTATCTGGTAGTCTGGCAGATCTCATTTTACCCAGAGAGTTCGTTAGAACTTTTCAAAGTTGATTCTACTCTTTGGGAATGGAGAGCAAGTGCTTGATTGGCTAGGATGTCAAGCCTTTGGATTTATCTTTAAGATCTTAGCTTTCTGGCCTGGCAGCTAAGGATAGGCCATCCATTGCTTGGAATTCTCTGAAGATCTTAAAAAGGCTTAAATGCCCTGACTCAGACTGCTCATCTGAAAAGTGAGATCTCTCTTATGGTGGCTATAACTGTAGAATGAGGTTATATCTCCATGGTTCTTAGCTCTGTGCCTGGTATATATAGTAAGCACATCTGTTACTTTTATAATGATTTGAAGTTGAGCCAAAGGATGGAGTAGAGAGTAAGGACAGTAGCCTGGGAGAAAATTCCTCCCTAGCCTTTAGGGGTCGTGAAGATGTTAAGTGCTCAGTTCCAGCTATGGAATTTAGGCATCTGCTCCTTCCTTATAGGAATTGCCCAAGGCTCTTTATAAGTTACTTGATCTGGAAAATATGAGCTACTGGGAGGAGGTGCTAAACAAATGAGAAACCTTTGGGAAATGTTCTGGTGGCTTTGACTGTTGTCCCTCTTGACTGGAGACAGAGTCATGTTCTCAACTGTTTCCTGTAAAACAGCCTGAAGGTAGGCACAATATTTGTCTCACCTGCTTTGTACATGGGTGGGCTAGGTATGAAACAGGCCACTCTCTAACCTTTTCCATCAGCTCTCTACCTACACAGCATGAAGGAATGAAGATGGAATTCATTATAGGACTTGGGCCCTCAGGCTACTGCTACTTGGTTTGGCCAATAAAAATGATATGGTAGGTGAATGCTAAATGACACATCTATATCACCTCCTCCAAAGTTCAGGGAACATCACAGAAGAGGAGGCAGAAAAAGTACAAGAGCCAGAGGATGGGGAGGAGTGCTGTGGAATGCTGTATTCCAGACATGGCATGGCTGTTGCATTCATGAGCTCACAGAGTTTGTACAAGATTAGGACCATCAGCATTCTCTCATGGATAATGGAGGAGCTTACAAGGCTCCAGAGGAGTTTTGGAAGTTGATAGTTTCTTAGAGGCGAGGAGGTGTTTTTTTCTCAGTGATGTAATCACTAGTAAGTTGCCTGTGCTCTAATAAGTAGCCCCCACCCATGCTCATACAAAGGACCCTAATTAAACTCAGTTGGTCACAAACAAAAGACATCAAAGTAGAAAAGGACCAGCTGGGAAGAAGAAGGGGTTCAGTGAGGGGGGAGAGGGACAAGAGAAGGTAAAAGAAGGTGAATATGATCAAAATACATTATAACGCATGTAGAAGCATTGTTAAGAAAATCAATTTAAAACGTTCTGATAGAGAATGCAGGGGGAGGAAAATGGAGGAAAGTACATTTACAGTATTTATTTTATTGCTAGGAATAAAATCCAGGGCCTCGTGCATGCTTAGCAAGCACACTGCAGAGCTACACTGCAGCCCAATGTTGCTAATTATTTTTTAAAGAGTTTTGGAATGTAGCTCAGTTGGTAGAGTGTTTGCTTAGCATGACTGATGTCCTGGGTTCAATCCCCAACACCACCTAAACCTGGTGTGGTTGCATATGCCTCTAATATCAGTACTTGGGAGGTAGAGGCAGGAAGATTAGAGTTCATGGTTATCTTCAGCTATATAGTGAGTTTGGGTTACTATGGTTTACATGAGACCCTGTCTTAGAGGATGGATAGGTAGGTAGATAGATAAATGATAGACAGATAGATAGATAAAGGCATGACATAGATATATCATTAAATGAATTTTCACAGTGAATGAATATGTGTAACCAGCACCCAAAATAAAGAAATGAAAACTGGTATCACCCAGAGATCTCCCCACCCTCTCTCTCACAGTCACCATCACCCTTAAGCATCAGGTCATCAATTTTTCGTCTTCATTGCTGCAAAGGCACCTTAGACTGTCGTTAACTTTCAGCTGTATTCTCTATTCCTTGCAACAGAATACTGCATGCCTCTTTTCCCTTTGGTCTCTGGCAACCATTCCCACTCCCATTCAGGCTATTGCCTGATGCAGCTTCCTGAACTCCTTGTCTTCTCTCCATCCTTTTGTCTCATAGTCCCTACAATAAACTAGCCATCGTGGTTCAAACGCATCCTCTGTTTTCTGTTGAGACATTGATGAGTAAGCTAGATAAGAATCGTGTCAGTGGTTGGGTCAAGGGTTCTTCCAATGACCCTATTTGGAGATCTACTCAGAAAGATGCTGGGGCTAGAGAATATATCTACATAATACTTTCCAACCTAGCAACTTTTAAGTGGCATGGTGAGGAATGACTTATGAGAGCTAGCTCATTTGATGTAGGTGACAACGCTGAGTTCAGTAAGCAATAGCAGTGACCTGGGCTAGAAAGGACTAGAAGATCAATGAGACCCAGAGAGTGATGTTAGCAGAATTGGACAGAAATGGATGGATTCCAGGGATACTTAGGGGGTTGTATTAGTCAGGGTTCTCTAGAGAAACAGAACCAACAGGATGAACTTTAGTTAAAAAGGAGAGGGGGTTGTATTTATTGGATTAATTTAGGGCAGTCCCAAAATAGCAGTCTGCAAGCCCAAGAGTGAAGGAATGGGTAGCTGTTCAGTTCACATGGCTGGATGCCTCAGCAGTCCCAATCCAGCCTAAAGGCTTCTTGGGGAGCCACTATTCACTCCAGGCTAGAAGGCTGAGGAATCTTCCTTCCAATGTTGACAAAAGCGTGTGTGACAAGCACCAGCAGCCAGGTAGGGGAAGAGAGAGATTTCTTTCCCCTTTATATAGCCTTAGGAGGGGTCTTGCAACCCTTTCCCAGACTTACTGACTTACTCCCTGGAATTTCCTTCCTGCACTGCCCTCCCAGGAAGGGTTGTTTGTTTCTATCTCCTCTGAGCTTCCTTACATCCTTCCCCCTACTGAGAGGTCTGCCTTCCTGTAAATAATTTCAGAGACCCATCCAAGATTACTAAACAGGTCAAGTTGACAACAAAACTTAACCATCACAGGGATAGAGTATAAAGACTTTTTGTGAATAGGATTGAAAGGAGAGAGGAGGAGGTCTCTCCTTGTACCATTGATTGGATAATGGTACAATTTGTTGAGCCAGGGAAACTGAAAGAGAAAGCGCATGTGTTCACTTCTCTATACATAGAATTTGTGATATCCTATGAAAATGCTGACTTTTAGTCCCCTATGTAGGAAACTTTAAAAATTCAGGATTTAGAATATGAATTCTGGTATATTAAGTCTACAGAGTTAAGTAAAGCTGTGGGGCATGAATATCTTATCTAGCAGAAGGCTGTCAATGTGATACAGAGTAAGGTTTATCAACCTCGGCACTATGGATGCCCTAGGATGGCTAATTCTATATTGTGAGGTCTTATCTATGTCCCATGGGATGTTTAACTGGTCGGTCTGTTCTCTATACACTAGATGTCAGGAGTACTTTGAATTGTGACAACAAAATATTTCTAGATATTTCCAACTGCAGTCTTCATTGAGAATCACCAGCATAGAGAGAGGTTATGAGATGGAATTGTGACACTTGATTTGATCCTGGCTATGTCCCTGTCCATATACTGGTGGGTCTTGTTTTGGGCATCTCTGTGTCTCCTTTTCCCTCCATGGTATATGGAAGATAGCAGAACTTAGGCCATAATTTGCTTTGCCAAGATAAACGAGAGAACTTGAAATGCTTGGAAGAGTATCTGGCTTACACCAAGTGTTTGTTGTTACTTCTAGGTGTTACTCTTTTCAAGAAGGAGTTGAGAAGTCAGAGGAAGCCATATAAAATGCCAGCATCACAACTGAATGGAGTAAGAGCAGATGGATAATTAGAATGAGTAGTTGGAGTGGAAGAGGAAAGATGCAGTGAGGTGATGTTGCAGAATGTAGGTGAAAGTCACTGGGCACAATGTATGATAAAGTCATTTTGGGGTCAGTGTGCTCTGAGTAAAAAGCTTTCTGACTCTACATACTTAAGGAGCTGGGAGAAACCAAATTAATAAATGTCATCAAAGCAAATCACTCTAAAATGCTTTGGACAGTTGCATGCCTTTAATCCCAGCACTCTAGAGGATGAGGTAGCAGGATCACTGTGAGTTTGAGGCCACCTAGGGTTACAGAGTCAGTTATGGGTCAGTATGGGCTTGAGTAAGAGCCTGCCTCAAAAATAACAGTAACAACAAAGAAAAGAGAACAAAACAAAATAAAATGCCTTGGTTACATTTATTTAAGTCTAAGATCATCCTAGGAAAGATTGTTTTATAGGGTTCTTAAATGGCACTCAGAGTGTATTTATGACATTTTGGTTAAGAATTTTCTCTTGTTCCCAGACTGATAGTCATGTAAATGACCCAACAATATTAAATGATTACTAAGGACAAGTAATGAGTGGCAAGGAGCCAGCAAACCGTATAGGCAGAAGATACTGTATAGTTTTACCATTCCTTCTACTATACAGGCAGGGAAGGGGCAGGAGATAGTGGTCACCTGCAAATGATTTCATTTATATAGTTCAACATCTTTGCTATTGATAACTCCAAGGGAAACAAGTTTCTTGTACTCATCTTCTACCCCAACTGACCTAACACATTGTCTGGTAATCCTCACATTCTGGAGCTTCTGTGCTAACAAAATGAATGAATGTGGGTAGGTGGGAGGAAAAAGATTCCTGTGTTATGTTATGGGATGGGGGGAAATGGAGACAAACTATGACTTGATCTGACAACTTTATTCAATGCCAGGAGAAACTGATAGGATCCAACGCCATAGAGAAAGAAGCTTGGGAACTCTGGGCAGGGGAAGAAAAGGGTTTTTTTTTTTAAAGGTTCGTTTGGGTTGGGGGAGAAGAGGAGGGAAACTGTCCTGTGAGGGAGAGAGGGGCCTTCCATGATGTGACTGAGGTAGTAGCTGGGGGAAGGTAGCATTCCTTTCTCTTAGCCCAGAAGTACTCAATTACCATCTCATATCGTGTCAGGAGTTGGTTCCAGAATCTTTGACCTAATCTGACATTGCCCGATGAGAGGCAGGAGAGAAGGGGGAGGGAGGAGTTAGACCAGTTCTTAGTTCTTGGACCCTTACATCCTGAGAACAAGCAATATGCTCATTTTTCTCTTCCCTCCCATCCATTCTTTGTTCCCTTTCTCTCTCCCACTCCTTCTCTCCTTCCAGATACCTTCTATATCCTTACCATGTACCAGATATTGAGCTAAGTGCTGGGAAGACAGCAGAGAACAAAGAAGAGGGAACCTTGGCCAATATGTCTTTGTTTTTAAACTTGTAAACTTATAAAGACCCCAGAGACATTTACTAATGTCTAAAGAAAACACCAAATATGGAGGTGCTTTCTCCTCCGCAGGGTGATCAGGAAGGAGTCTCTCTACAGAAGTCACACAGAAGCAAGATCTTCAGAGTACGCTTTGAAAACAGCCAAGGGTAATCTGCAGCCAGAGTAATGGCCCAGGGAGGAAGGTACTAGAACATGGGTAGGGTAGATGAGGAAGCTGTGTGAGAGGGGTTGTGGAAAAGCACTGAGCTCAGACTGTTCATTTCTGACGTGAGTGACAGTGTCCCAGGGGCACAGGAAAGGACAGAGATGAGGTGGGGGAGACAATTGTGAGTCACCCACTTGTTCAAGTAAATGACTAGGGTAGCTGTGATGTGTGTGCACAGGCTTGAAGAACATTTTGCACCCCCCACACTCCATGTGACTATGCTGGATTAGTATCCAAGCAATTTCAGTGACTCATGATGACATCACTTTTCTTGAGGCTTTGGGAAAGGTGATCTTCCTTATTGCTCGTTGAGACACCAAGGATATTGCTGTGTACATGCTCTTCTTCCCAAGGATCTGAAAGATGCGAGGCTCTTGGCTTCACGTATTTCAATGACTATCCCATTGCTTCCCGCAGCCTCCTTGAAATCTCTTTAAAATTAGTCCCTGTGGTGGGGACAGAGGGAGGGAATAAAATGAAAAGATGTTTCACTGTGCAGTTCATTGGGAAAATTGTCCATTCACCCAGTAAATATGTATTAAGTGCCTCTGTGAGTAAGGATGAATAAGCAGGTTGGGGCCTATTGGATTTCAGCCTCACTCTGTAAACTCTGTTACATAAAAAATGTCAGATGATTACATGGTGAATAAATGTGGACTAAAAATAACAGGGCACAAGGCGGGGAGTTAATTCTGTCTGGTGAGAAGCTGGGTGTGGTGGTTAACACCTTTACTCCTAGCCCTTGGGAGGCTCTGGCAAAAGGATCCTGAATTCAAGGCAAGTCTGGGCTACATAGTGAGACTAGCTTAATAAACGAAACAAGATAAAACCAGGCTGAGATTTCCCAAGGGAGGAGAGAGCTAAGCTGGGTGGACAAATCTAAACTGTGGTTCACCAGGTACAATCAGTAGGCAGAGGGACTTTAGTTGTAAAGAAGTAGTAAAAGCACAGGTCCCAAGGCATAAAGAAGCATGCTGATTCCCAGCTAGCTGAGTTAGCCAAAAGAGCTGTGGTGCCGAGCAGCATTAAATGAAGCAGAAGCTGTGTTTGTTCCAAGATCCTTACAGATACCAAAAACCCAAGGATGCTCAAGTCTCACGTATAACAAGTATAAGCATGTAATCATAATCCTGATTCTAAATCACCTCTGGATTACTTAGTACCTGGGTTGTCCATGGTAGGCTATGATGAGCATGGAAGGTATTCCCAGTAGCGTGCAGGCTCAAATATTGGCCAGTGTTCCTACAACCCAAATTCACTCATTCAACTAACATTTATTTTGTTGCACAATACAAGTGGCAATCATATGTGTAATTCTAGCGCTATTTACTTGAAGTGGTTCATTTGCTTTCATTTGCCTTATATTTACTTAAATGTATTTAGTAAAGAAGATTTTAAACATAGTATTTTAAAGAAACCTTATTCTTCAAATAAAATTGAGCTTGGTGTACTAATTTATATTTATGTCTCTTTTTAATCAGTGTCTCCCTATGTATCCCAGGTTGACCTTGAACTCTTGATCTTCCTTCCTCAGCCCTCTTAGTGCTGGATTACAGGTGTACACTTATTTTTTCCTCTGACTTGTGTGTAGTGTGTGTGCAGCATGTGTGCATGTATATGCAACCCAGAAATTATCATCGAGTGTCTTCCTTGATCACTCTTTGTCATTTTCATTCGTTTCCTCCAGGGATGTTCTGGGTTGCAGCGGAGGAGTGTCATTTGTACCCCTCCATGGACACTGGTCGCAGAGGAGGAGGGGACGGCTGCAGACAGTCGCTGAGCACTGCTGAGTTCCGTCTGTGGCTTAGCTGGCAAGGAAGCAGGGTGGTTCCCTGCTTATCCGCAGAGCTGGGCACGGGGACAGGATGCAAGCCGATGAGAGAAGAAAACTCTCAGGATATAGCCGCAGTGGGTAGGACGGGCAAATATCATTTATTGTATATGGAAGTGTTATATTTATAGAGAGGAGAAGCCAGGAGAATTAGGGGCAAGGGGAGTACAAGGGGATTGGTTAGGGCAAGGTGGTAAGTGGGCACCTAGGCGAGTGGATAGGTGGGGGCAGGTAACCTGTGAATGACTAATTTGCATAAGTTGAGGGCCTTGCTCAGCCCTGAGTGGCAGGAAGTACATGATTCTAGACATGGATTCAATGGTGATGGTTGCAGAGAAATTTGTCACCTGGAGGTGTCACCTATTGTCAACCCTGCTGGGGTGAGAATGCAGGATTCACTGTGCCTTGCCAGGGAGCTCGGAGGTTTAGGGTTAAGGGTGGAGGGTGGGAAGCTCCTACCAGAATCTCAGTGCAGAGACCACCCAGGGCTTTATCCTGCCTCAACTTCTCTTAACCCCATATCCTCTGTGCCCTTTTAGCAAAGTCCCACAACTCTTCATGTGATTTTTTGGGGGACAGAGTCATTCACTGAAATGAACTCATTCAGCTAGACTAGCTATCCAGAAGGCACCAGGACTTCATCTATCACAGCCTCCACAGTGCTGGGGTTATAGACCCATGCTCCTGCATCCGGATTTTATGTGGATTCTCGGGCTCCAAACTCAGGTTCCAAACTCAGGTTCTTATGCTTGCTTGACAACCTCCCCAGTCCCTTTCTATTTCTTCATCTTCATTGGCTTAAATTACATTTTCACACAAGCAGTCACCCTCATATGGGGGGGGGGTTTAAGACCCCTTTCACTGAAATCCAAGGATGCTCTCCTCTTGCACAACACAATAGAGTATTTGCATTTAACCTATACCCATCTTCTCCTATACTTTAAATTTATAGTACCTGATCCCATGTAAATACTGTGAATAGCTGTACTGTGTTGTTTAATAATAATTGCAGGGGGAAAAGCATTAGGGTGTGGTCAGGCCACATCCACCTGATAAGCACCCACTGTTGCAACAACCCCAAATCCTATCCCTACTTTCTGCCTCTGGGAATCAGAAATAACCTGATTGCAAATGATTAACTAAGTGTTTCTTCTCCTGAGGCAGGAGCCCTTGGCACCCTTTAATAAGGGGAGCTCCATTTTGTCCAGAGTGACTAAAAGCTCTCTCTTCAGAACCCCACCATGCTGTCTGTGGCATTGATGCTAATAACCCTCATTAATAAACTTTTCAGCTGCAAAGATAATCCAACTCAGTGTCACTCTTCAATATGACCTTATAAAAGCATTCACACAGGTCCAGTAAGGTTTCAATTATTTTCCTGAATATTTTCAATCGTTGCTTGGTTGAATCCATGGATGCAGAACCAGTGGACCCAAAGGGTTACTGTGCATGTTAAAGACTTGATAATGGAACATAAGACTCTGCTCATCTGCGCACTGCTCATCACCTTGCATGCCTTTATCTCACTGTTCATAAAACTGTAGGTGAAAGGAAGAGATGAGGAATACATGCTTTTACCATATCTGCATGGGAGAAGCATTCCTCAAGCGGCTGTGTGAAGAAGAGGATAGAAGGGGAATTCGATTTTTAAAATGCTTCCCTTTAGTTATCTGGAAGGTTCAAATAATTGCACCAACAAGGGAGCTTCTACTGTCTTCAGAAACGTAGTAGTACTGGGGGAGAACTGTGGTATTGAAAGTTTGCCATTACCCTTAACCCTTCCTCTCCTTATGCTTCTTGCCCATTCCTAGACTCTGCCCACTCTCTTCAGCACTTGGGAGGAATTCAAGACACAGGCTTAATGACAGGGAGTAGTGTCTTTTCCTAAGAGGAGAATGCTATTGTGGAGAGGCTCGTGGGGAACTATAATTCTTGAAGGATCTGTATACTTCTGATCTGACTGACTTCAAAACATGAGTGGCATATTTCAACCAGCTCCATTTTCAGCACACAATGGAAGACCAGCATGGTGTGATTACCTGCTATTGAATACAGGAAAATTGCCTTTGCATGGCATCTGACTCGATGGTCAATTTTGCAGAGGCTGTAATGGCCAAGCAGGATCTTGGAATAAATGAAACAACATGGTCAAACTGGAGACATAGGTCCATTTGAAGGGGTGCTCCATTGCTTAGCAGTATGTGACCAATGGAATGGGACCAGTGTCTTTAGAGCAAAACTTGGAAGTCTTGTTTTCATCTCTCACTTTTAACCAACTTCCTCTGTTCCAAACTGCACACCTAAAAAGGCAAACTCTGTGAACCCAAAAAACACTTGCAGGTCCAAGCACATTCATGGGCCCAACAATACATCTGTGGGCTAGCTCATGTTCTCATCGGATTTGATATCATTTCTGTCCTTTGCTTCATCCCCTGTAAGATCGTTCTCTCCATCAGTCCACTACACTGTTAGACAGGAAATATCTAGGCACAATGGAAAACCCTTTTGAAAGACGCACAAATGTGTCATCCTGGAAATCAAGGCCCAGACGCACCCCATTGTGGTGCCTGCTCTAGGAGTCATTCTCTGCTCCTCAGCCTGGTGCATCAGTGTCTCCTGAACTTGCCATCTTTCCCCCTACATCTAGTCTTGCTTGCACACTCCCATGCCAGGAATCCCCTGCTCTCTGTTTTTGGATGTTCTCAATTCAATAGCCTGTTTTAAAAAACTATCAAAGGCATGTCAGGAAAAGTAATGCACTTCCAGGAAAAGACAAATTGTGTATTTTGATTATGGGCTGAACAGGTCCTTGAGCCAAGCCTGCCTATTTGAACACTGGAAGTTAAAAGTGCAATAGGTATAAAAAGAATACAAAACAGGATAAATTATATATATAATTTTGAAGATTTTTTTGGAGGGTGTGAGGAGATAGGAAATGCCATAACTGGCTTGGGTATCAGAAAGCATTTCTCTGAATTAGTATTGATTTTTCTAGTGATTTTTTTTCCTGGTGGGGGTTCATGAGAGTTATGTTCTGACAGAAACATGGTACATATACCCTGTGTTAATTAGCTTTCCTCATTCATGTGACCAAACATCAGACAGAAACAACATGAGGTGTAGAATTTATTTTGGTTTGCAGTTTGAGAGAGCACAGTCCATCATGGAAGAAAGGCATAACAGAGCTCAGGGCAAGAAACGTGTGTGGCTGGAATTCCTGACATCTTGGCTGACCAGGAAACAGAGAATTCAGGTCAGCATGTGTTCAGCCTATGAACTCCAAAGCCTGCCCACCAGTGACTCATTTCTTCCAGCTAGACCCTACCTCTCAACAGTTCCCGAACTTCCCTAAATCAGCACCACCAAGCTGGGGACCAAATGTTCCAACACATGAGCCTATAGGGACATTTCACATTCCAACTACAATATACCTTATTACCAAGCTCTCTAGAATTCCATCACAAGCATCACCAATGAAACACGGAATTTTGGCCACCAGAATATGAGTTCTATGGGGCAGGAGACATGTCTTACTCTTACCCTTACAGGAGACATTTCTTACTCACTGGTACATTTCCTGTACTTGTGGCAGTTACTGGCATATATTATTAATAGAAATAATTGAATCCTTAACCACCAAGGTTACATTCTGTCTGAGAATACTCCCTAAATGTACTTCGATGTTCAATTGAATTGATTTGTGATTGGCGATTCTGATTTCAACATTTCTTTGAGTGACGCAGGGTGGTGTGGGGAAAGATTTCCTATCTGAGGGAATGAATTAAAAGTTTAACGAATGTGGTAGACCATTCTGTGGTAACGTGCTCCCCTTTGCTTCCCTCGAGAGTTATCCCAGTATGTTAAGGGTTAAGTTGTTCCTCCAATGAAATGAGTGTTAACCAGGCCCCATGAAACACATCTTGAATACTTCTTTCACACTCTGCAGGTACTTGGTTCATTCCCCCTTTCTGTATCCACAATGCTCACTGCTGGACCTAGCGGACAAAATTCAGCTTGGAAGCCACAGAAGCTGAGGAAATCTGAACACCTGCTCTGTGCTCACTAAACTTCTTCCTCTAATTTTCATAAACCATGTGGTTGACATTTCTCTGGTGAACAAAGCAACATGCGCATTTTGAAACTGCAAAGCCGGAATGACTTTACCCAGCCGTATGCCAGCCAAAGCCAACTTTGAACATTTTCCTGGCCCTTTCAGGTGAATGAAAATTAACAAGCTCCATAACAAACAATGATGGATGACTGTGCCAGGAACACAAATGTAGCATCTGTTCTAGTCTCCTAGTCCCAAGATGCAGCCAGTGCGATTCCCCCCATTGCACTGGCGAAGACCCCGAAGAGCAGAGAGGATGACTCTTTTGCCTGAGACCAAGACTGTGTCCAAGAAATTCCGTTTTCAGATGCCTTGCTTCTAAGCAGCAAACTCATCAGCTCAGAGGCTGCAACTTCCTTCTGGCCTCCCATGGCTCCCTTCCCTTCAAGTCCCTGTCTTCCACATCTAAGGGCTCAAGGATCATTCCTGTGTGTGTGAGGTCAGCATTTCCAAAGAGGAGTTCTATTTCCTGACTTGCTCCCTTGCCTTCATAGTTTCTTCTTTTTTGCTGCCTCCGATACCCTTTGTGTCCCATTTCAGGTAGGGGGCAAGCTTCTTCTGACTTCTCTGACCTACCACATTTCTTCCTTTCCCCTTTCCTTCTCCTTTTCTTCCTTCTAGAAAGAACTCCAACCCCTTCTTTCATCTCCCATGCAGCTTCCTGGACTTCTGATCTTGTAGTTGGTTAGTGGTTGTATTACTTACTTTTCTCATCACTGTAGCCAAATAATGACAGAAGCAACTTCAGGAACATTTTATTTTAGCTTGTCCATTGTGGTAGGGAAGGTAGGATAGTGGGAATGGCTTCTGTCCATGGTGGTGGGAGCATGAAGTGGCAAAGAGCAGAGAGTTCAGGTGGAAGTGGGGTCAGGATATAACCCTCAAGGCCCGCCCAGACTGACCTATGCCATCCAGTTAGATCTCATATTCCATAGGTTTCATAACCTCTCAAAAGAGTGCCACCATCTGGGAACCAAGTCTTCAAGCACACAAGCCCCTGGGGAGCATTTCATGTTCAAGCCACAATAGCAGTAGACATTGGATAGGGTTTGGGTTGAGAAAGATGCCCTACACATACTTTCTGTCCTGCTCGAGTAGTGATATACACCATTTTCTAGGGGTAGAGGTTCCCAGCATGCAATCCACCAGTTCCTCCAAGGACATAGGACATATGTGTGCCTGACAAAGATGAGTTTTAGGCACTGGCAGGTTCAATCTCCTGATTTCATCTTAACATCATTAGACCTCTAAGGTTGTCCCATTTCTAGTTGACACTGTGTTTGAGAAGACCATCCATGAGCAGCTAAGGGGCAAATGGGGAAGAGACAAAGGATGTAATGAAGGCCCAGGATGCAGTGATTAGAAAGACCTGAGAAATAATGGGGCTTTTGACCTCTGGGATCACAAGAAGGAATCATAGCTGGCAGAGTGGGGCTGGGGCTTCAATGTTTCACAACTTCCAAAGGGGAAGACATAAGTTTGGAGATGAGATGCGGATCAATCTTTTTTGTTAAGTTTTAGGTAGATTTGAACTAGACCCCTTGGTTTCTCCAGTATGTTTTTTTCTCTTGCAAGTGCATCTAGATTGATTGTAAGTCGACTATTGCAGACATTTGATTAGCCCTAGAGGCAAACAAGACAAAATATAGTGCTGTGTGAACATACGATATAGAACCATTAAGCTGAAATGATGATGTCCAAAAGCAGGAATGTGGGAAAGTTTGGCTGGAATTGTGAGAGGTTGGTTATAGATAAGACTCAAGGGGTATCTGAGCCAGGGGAGACAGCCACTGCTCTGTGTGTATGTGTGTGTGTGTGTGTGTGTGTGTGTGTGTGTGTGTGTGTGTGCATGGTGGTTAGTAGTTGATGTCAAGTATCTTCCTTGATCACTCTCCACCTTATTTTATTGAGACAGGGTCTCTCACTTGAACCCAGAGCTTGCTGCTTCATCTACTCTAGCCAGACAGCTTGTCCCCGGGATTCCACCTCATCTTTAAAGTTCTGGGATTACAGATGGGTCACCATGCCCGTCTGATGTTTACTTGGGTGCTGGAGTTCTACACTGCGTCTTCATGCTTCCATAGTTAGGGCTTTACGAAATGAGCCATCTACCCAGCTCCTGAATGTCTTCTTTTATAGACTCATCAGTAACTATTTTGAGGGCTAATGGGCACAGATGACCAACATATTGGGTGCTGGCAATACATTTGAATGCTTGAGAAATAGACAAGAATCTATTTTTTTCTATATTTTCCCTTCTTAACTTCATGGGGTCATGTGACCCATAATCCTGCTAAAATATCAGTAGCTGGAACAGCCTTTTATGTCTGCAGCTGGACTTTACTGCTAAGCATGATTTCAGCCAAGAATTCTTTGTCTCTGTCTCTCTGGGCTTCTATAGCACAAACACCCAGGGCTGTGTGACCCAGAGTTCCTTTCAGCTCATGTCTGAAAGGAAGCAAAGTAGCATTGTGGATGAGACAGGCATTTTTCACATTTTTCAAAGCATTTTTTGGGTAATTCCAACTCCCACGCCTTTGCATTGGGCAGGCTTTGCAGCCTCCGAGTGAGTGGCAAGCTGTCTTTTGTTTTCATAATGCCAGAAGGAGCACTTCATTGCATTACAATGATTAGCAATTTGCAGTCAGTAAATTCCAGGCTACTGGACATATAATCAGTGGCTGTCCACTACCTCCTGCAGGCGCATTGACCTCTGGAAGCTTCTAATATGGCTGGGTGATTTTGAGGGATTTGAGAGTGACAAGCCCTTTTAACAAGAGAAAAGTGAACCATAGGGAACAGTGGAAAAGGTATCGGGTTGGCGAGACTACCAGGGGAGCGACAGACTCAATTTACCCATTAGAAGCATTTCCTGTAATTAGCTGAAAATGGATTTAGGCTCTATTAGAGTAGAACTCGATGAAAAAGTTGACAGACATCTCAAAGCAAGTGAAAGAAATGTGCTTCAAGTACTCTCATTACAGAGAAAATTATCTCCTATTAGACGAGGTTGAGCTCTAGACAAGACTGAGAGGAAGGGAATGCCACCCAGGATCTCTGGGCTCACCACACTGGATATGAAGATAGTGCTGGGGTGGGAGCCCAGGGCTCTTCATGACAAGCCTCAGTGCCACCTAGGCGAGATGCTTCGCCACCTGTGCCCTTCTGCTTTCTTAGTGATGCTGGGGTCTCTTTAGGACTCATGTGGCCCAAAACAAAAAAAGATACTATGTAATTTTCAGTATTGTGTATAAGTTTCTAGAAATAAGCACTTTCTCCTTATGACCAACTACTTGACGAGAGGGCATCTGAAGGGAGGAAGGGTTTGTTTTAGCTTACAGTTTGAGGTCATGCTCCATCGTGGTTGGAAAAACATGGCAGCAGGAGTGTGGAATGGCTGGTCACTTTGCATGTGTACTCAGGAAGCAAAGAAGGGACAGGAAGTGGGGCTGGGCTGTAACACCTCATGCCCATCCCCAGTGACCAAGTTTCTTCAGTGTGTCCCACCTTCTAAAGCTTTCATAGCCTTTAAAACAGAACCACTAGTAGGGGACCATATATCCAAACACACAAGTCTATAGGGAGGCATCATGTGAAGAGGAAGGGAGGAGAAACCAAGAGGCTATAGTGATTGGAACTTAAGACTGGTAGAGCCAGGAAGAGTAATAGTGAATAGCCCAGAGAAATTTGCCCTCATTGTTCTGATTTGCTCTGGGTTTATAACCTCGGAAGTTGTAATCTCTCAGAGTCTCAATGTTCATAGCTGAAAGATGGGATGACAAGGGTCACTGAGGTAATGTGTGTCTATAAAAATTAAGATGGGTGTTTGGTAGTCTTACCTAATATCTTTCTTGGATTTTGGGCTGATGAATAAAGCTACAGATTTTTTTGCTACTTTTCCCATTGAGAGCATCATCCTAAAAT
Organism: Zapus hudsonius; assembly: GCA_004024765.1. Taxonomy (NCBI): domain Eukaryota; kingdom Metazoa; phylum Chordata; class Mammalia; order Rodentia; family Dipodidae; genus Zapus; species Zapus hudsonius. The sequence goes on from PVHP010014829.1 coordinate 32,348, forward strand.
AATGAGAAAATGATAGATTCTCAAACACATGGGTTTATTTGGGAGCACATGACAGCTTTGTAATCTAGGAAGTGCATGTCATAGTGAACATGAGGCAACATGAAGCTCCTGAAGGCCAAGAGAAGCTCACACAAGCAACTTTAAAACCAAACTCACCAGTCACAGGAGCCCATTAAGGAGTTGCCAGAGACTCATTGGTGGAGATGGCTATTGTTATGCAGATAGTCTCCTCAGAGGGCCTTATGTGGATGGCTGTGGTCTTGAGGTGTTTCTTTTGAAGAAAACTTCTGTTGCAGGGTCTGTGCAGGACACGTGGTACAGGCAGAGTATGTAGGGACTTCATGTGCCTCCTGACTCCATGCTCTTCATATCTTGACATCACTGACTCCATGTTGGTACTGGCAACTTTCATAAGAAGTGGAGCCAGATTTTCTTTCCCTTTAGCCAAAGGTGGATGTAGTGTTTTCCTTGACAAAAGAATGATGTTTGGTGAGTGATAAAGCTATAAAGAGCAGCTTTGGTCTTTGAACATGCTCTAAGGAACACATAAGTCTGACCACCTTGAGATGAACATAGTAGAAAGACCATTTGAGCATACATGTAGAGAGGTCAGAGGCTGCATAGAGAAGATATCACTGGGTTCCAACCATCCAGAATTTAGAAATCCAGTCAAGGCAGTGGATGATCCAGATGTTGTGGGACCAGCTGCCCCTCCAGCCCACACAGAACCATAAGAGACAATAAGAAAGAACTGTGACTTTAATTCCCTAAGTCTGGAAGTGTTACACAGCTTAAGTAGCTACCGGAATAGTCATGTTAACAGTGAAGCTGTGGGGGGAACACTTCCTTGCTGAAACTTCCCAAAATATCTCTTTCATTCATAAATTGGCTTCAGTTATCTCTGAATTTCATTTAGATCTAGAACTTGCCTCTGTATTCTAGTTTCAATGTAACTGCACTGAAATCATAAGGACGTCATAGAATAGGGAATAAGTACCTGGTATGTAATCAGTGCCTGCTAAAAAGAAAACAACAGATTGCAATCTGGTTTTAAGCATCCATCAAACAAATGACTTTGCTGAATTGAACCAATTTGGTAAAATTGGATGGTCATAGGGCATTGCTTTGTTGGGATTTAGAATACTGGATGTGGGTCACTTATGTATTTATCAGGGGCTTATAATCCAAATTCTTTTTCCTTCACATGAGGAAAAAATTCTAATTGTTTCTATCAAAATCTAGAGCTGGGTGAAGTACAGACTTTGAGTTTGGTCCCTCCTATAAGGACCCTTCCTACACATATTCCATGGGAAAGTGTTGACATGCTTCCTTGGGGCACAAAGGAGTATTTTCCTCTAGATTGAAGTTGATCAGCGGTCCTTAATCTAGTTTTTTTTTTTCTGATGATTCCTCCATTTCTGATTAAATTTATGGACCTTCTTTTCAGAAAGAATCATATGGAGACACAGAATATATTCTTTGTGCATTTTTGATTCTAAGTTACAAGCCCCTTGGAACTAATTCTTGGGCAGAAAATCCTAAACATAAAGAAGAAAAAATATTTTATTTATTTATTTGCAAGTAGAGAGAGAAAAAGAGAAAGAGAAAGAGAAAAAAGAAAGAGAAAGAGAAAGAGAATGGGTGCACCAGGGCCTCTAGCCACTGCAAACAAACTCCAGATGCATGCACTACTTTGTGCATCTGGCTTTATGTGGGTACTGGGCAATCAAACCTGGGTCATTAGTCTTTGTTGGCAGGTTCCTTAACTGCTGAGCAATCTCTCCAGCCTGAAACTTATATTTTGATACTCTTTGTTCTTAGATGAAGAAGTCTTCATTTGATTTTCCTGCCAAGGTCATGATATAGAAGCATCCTTCCTCCCCTCACCCAACACTAGGGTTTTAGTACGGAGTCAAGGCTGCTGATAAGATGTTGGTGAGCTTTTATACAGGGAGGTTATGGGAAGTCGTTAGGCTGATCCCTTACCTTTTCATTTGTTTGCCTTTTTCTTGGAGGTTTGGAGATTTTGTTCCACTTATTAAAATTATACTCGACAGACTATGAAAGCGTCCAATTGCATGGACAACTCATCTTTAGTCTGGAATCAGCTAAGCAAACTCTCTTCCAACCACATTGATTGCAGAGTGCAACACATAATTAAGTGTTTACGGGAAAAGCTTGCAAAAGGGGCCTGGGGGAATATGTCAGAGCAGCTCCCATCTCCATGGCAACATCATGGAGTAATGATTCTTGGGATCACCTATGCAAAATGACAAAGCTGTAAAGAACAAGAGCACGGGACCAACTACATTGTTCCATTCAGAGCATCAAGTATTTCAGATCTCAGCTTTGTACTTCAGCATCCAAGAATCCCAATTCATCTCCCCTTGTTTCTAAGTTGCTTCGGTGAAGGACAGCATCGGTTGAAGACATTCATGTCTGTGGGTCTCATTGCTAGTTACTGTAAAATATGTGGTTAGAAGTAGTTAGAGAAAGACAGTCAGAAGTTACAAAGTCTTCTTCTCTTCTTTCCTTCCTCCCTCCCCTTCTTTCTCCTCTCTCCTTTCCTTCCTTTCTCCCTACAATCTGTGCATGCTAGATAAACCCACTACCAATAAGCTACATACAGCCCAGCTCTTAGTTTTTGGACACAGGTTCTGATTTTATGGTCCAGGCTGTTCTTGAACTCCTTCCAGCTGGGATTACATATATCCACCACCATGCATGCCTTTTCTTCATTACAATCTGTCGTAGTCAGCCACATGTTGCTGGGATGAATCTCCAAACCAGGCACAATTTTGGGGAGGAAAATATTTATCGAACTAACAGATCCAGGAGAAGTTAAGGAAAGAGGCTGTCCCCCTTTCACAGATCCAAGTAGAGATAGAAACAGCAGCTCCAGAAGCAAGCAAGCAAGCACACTGTAACACTGTAACTCACAAAATGGCAGAATTGCCAGACTGGGGTTCCTGGCTGCTGTTTTGCATATGTATTCCTAGAATTTTGCATCCAATTTAGAAAGAGTGTCATGACCCCAGGAGGCCAGGCCAAAGTGACACTTCCTCCAGCCAGAAGCCTGGAGACAATTAACAATTTAATAAACACAATTATAATAAATTCTATTGGGGTACATCTATTCAAAACTACCACACTAGGTCTTCCCATGGGGTACTGGTCAGGCTCCTGGGGGTCAGAGTGGCTTTCTGTTTTAAACAAGTTTATTTATTGTGCCCAACTTAGTAATACCACCATCCCATGACAGGTAATACATATGACCAAAGCAAAATCTTAGCTCAGTGGTGATCAGTTAGTGCAAATAGGAGGGATAGTGTCAAAGGAGCTATTCAAATCAAATGGAGACCAGATCCTAAGGAAGCACTCCTCTGCATAGTTATACCTGTGTTGCTAAATAATTGACTCAGCCTAAGGGCATTTTTATGTGTGTGTATGTGCTCAATTTCTAGCTATATATGAAGAAAAAAATTGCCTAGATACAAATTGAAGTCTCTTCTCTTTATTTGCTCCCCATTTGAGTTGTGAGTTTTAGGATAATAATGATATCATTGACACCCATGGCTTGTTCCTGTCCACTGATTCATTCACTGGCCTGTGGAATATTGTTGAGTGCACACAGTAGGGCAACATATCCTGAGGATTAATGAGACAGAGATGAGTGACAGATATATGGTCCCTGGAGAGAAGCATGTAAGTTTTGTAGTGATGAAAGGCACATAGAAGATATTTTGAAAACAAAGACAGTGTTGTGCTCAGGGGTGGAAGTGGAGTTCATGATAGCAACATGGACTTAGTATAAAGGAAGCCAGAAAATTATTGGAAATGGGAAAAGAAAGGGGCCAGAATCATAACATATGCCAGGCTGTATGCAGCTAAGGAAGGAGCTCTTGGCTGTCAGATAGCTCAGGCTGGTCTGGAACTTGCTATGAAGCTCCAGATGGCTTCAAATTCCACATTCTCCTGTCTCAGCCTCCCAAGCTGGGCATGAAGTCTTAGAGCTAGGCCTCATGGCTATTGTCTGCATTACTGTCTTCTGAGTGGCTTTCAGTACCTGAACTCTACTTTGCACAGTGCTAACCCAGCAAAAGCTCAAGTCCATGCATGGCAAAATTTGCCTTTTCCACTCTCAGTCCTGGGCTTCTCTCTGAGCTTTGCTGCAGAAACCATGTGTCAGGAAAGAATATGATCCCCACAAAAGCATGGATCCCAGTGCTTAGTGAAGTGCCTGGTGCTTGGTGGACCTTTACTGAAAGAGTGTGTGAGTGACAGAATGAGCTGGTCCTGTCTGAGAATAAGGATCAACAATTGTCTGTGGTCAACGATTCTTGCATCCCCAAAGCTCTTGAATAGCTTATCTTCTTGGGTTTGAATTTCAGCCCCATTGCTTCCTGTCAGCGTTCTCCTGGGCAGTTTACTTCATCTCTCCTGTGGTTCTGTGTCTTCACCTGGGAAATGGGTATAATAGTATTTCCTTCATGGTGCCAGTGGGCAGATTTCAGAAACTCATATATAAGCACACAATGAAATGAATTCATACAAAGGCACATCAACCAATTCTAGACTATACTTATTTCTACTCCTATCACCAGCACAACCTCCAACTCTTACACTGGGGAAGAAAGTCTTGACTTTGACTTGAAGGAGATAATTGAAGCTATCAATGTATGAAGAGTCTCCCATTCTAACCTCCTCTAGATTTCAAACTGGGGAGACACAGGGTCCAACTTTTACTTTATCAGCATCAAAGCTTCAGGAGAGTTTCGTCAAATAAGCACAATGGATTGGTGTAGAGATTCTGAAGGGAAATAAGATTTGGGAGTAATCTAGCATAATACCTCTACCATGTGGCTACAAGAAAATGACATCTCTGCGTGACTAGCAGAGTTACAGTAAAGTTCAGGCATGAGGACTGTCGGTTTCAAATATTTCTCACACTGTCATCCCTAAATACACAAGTAGTAATTCGTTCTGTGATTTCATCTGCTCAGATGTTGCTAAGTATCATCCTGTTTCCAACAGAGGAGCTTGGGTGTGTTGTGCAATCCTACCCTCTGCTGGTTGAAACACAGGTTGCAGCAAAGGGAAACAAATCGCTGGATACTCCAGTGGAAGAGGCTCTAAGGAGAAAACACAATCTGTAGGTGCCTTGGGCTTTGAGTCTACTAACAATATACTATCTATAAGGAAGGCACAGTTTATTATTAAAGGAGCAGGAGTCAGCTGGAAGAGGCGTTTGTGTTCCTAACAATGCCCAAGATTTTAGGATCTTAATAATTGCCATTCTTAGGAGATCTCCACTCCTAAATCTCATTAAAAAACATTCCTTTAGTACAAGTGACTCTGACCTTTGGCTCCCCATCCCAGTAATTAGTTACTGCCCACAATGAGCTGTTGATCGAAGTGACTTACATGGTCCCTAAAATAAGACAAACTTTAGCCACAGCTCTTGAATACCCATCTCAGGCAAAAGCTAAGGCCCTATTGCTGAAGACTCCACAGACTGCTATCACACAACACTGAGAGACCCTGAACACCCTGATGAATCCAGAAATGAAACCAGATCCCAGAAGGGCAGCCTGTGTAATGCTGGAAGGTGTTGCACGAGCTGCCAGGGGATATCCTGGCAGATATCCTGAGAGAGCAGGAGGCATCTTCAAGTTACACTGACTGATGGCCTGAGAGAGCAGAACACACTGCTATATGGCACAGAAAAGCAAGACAAGAAGTCCCCATCTGTGCAATAGTGGAGCCCAACCTAGGTGGGTAATCAACAGCTGGCTATGAGATCCGCTCAGTGGCAGGTAACCCTTGACTGGTATGGGGGGGGGGACCCAAGGCAAACTTGAATGGGGACCAAGAACCAGATCTCAAGGGGAAGTCCCCACTAACCAGAGGTCTTCAGAAAGGCTAAACCCTTTAAAATTTCACCAAACTAGCAATATTAGTCTCAATTAACCAATAATGATCTCACTCTCTCTTGAAGATTTTGTTTGTATGTTTCAGAAATCAATGAGAACCTTAGACAAATTCCACCAACAGGACCTGAGTTGATGGGAGGGGGGCACCCAAGCAGGAGACGGACCACTCAAACCCACCATTTAGAGCCCTAACAAAACCTCTAAGGAAGTGGTGTGATGAGCAAAAGAGCTATTCCCACAGCAAGGTAGATCTCCTATGGAAGGATGACAGAGATGGACACCAAGGGTGCCCAAAATAGTCCAAAACACAAATCCAGAGACTCTTAACCTAACAATTATGCAAACTTTAAACTCACCCACTGTGACAGTTAAAATGGATGCCCCC
>PVHP010014830.1:0-38498 GCA_004024765.1 Zapus hudsonius
GTTTGCAATTCCGCCAGCAGTGAATGAGGGTTCCTTCCCCCCCCCCCCATCCTCGCCAGCAACAATTGTTGCTGGTATTCTTTATGATTGCCATTCTGACTGGGGAAAGGTGGTATCTCATTGTGGTTTTGATTTGCATTTCCATGATGCTTAAGGATGCTGAGCACTTTCTCAGGTGAGAAAAGCCCATTTGTGTTTCCTCCTTTGTGAATTCTCTGTTGAGATCAGTGCCCCATTTTGTGAGGGGGCAGTTTGCTTTTTTGTTATTATTTTTTTTTTAGTTCTCTGTAGGTTCTGGAAATTAGGCCTCTGTCTGAGTTGTAGCTGGAAAAAATCATCTCCCAGTTTGAAGGGGGTCTATTGACTCTGAGAACGATTTTTTTGTCTGTACAGAAGCTTTTGAGTCTTATCAGGTCCCATTGGTTAAGTGACTATTGCACTTCCTGGGCTACTGGAGATTTGCTCAGGAACTTATTCCCTATTCCTATCTCATGTAGGGTTCCTCCTATTTTTTCTTCCAGGGTGTTTAGGGTTGTATGGTTAATATTGAGGTCTCTGATCTATTTGGAGTTGATCTTTGTACATGGTGAAAGGAGTGGGTCTATTTTCATTTTTTTACACGTGTTTATCCAATTTGTCCAGCACCATTTGTTGAAGATGCTATCTTTGGCCCAGCATACATTGTTGGCACCCTTGTCGAAGACTAAGACGCTAAAGTTACTTGCATTAAAGGCTGGGTCTTCAATTCTATTCCACTGGTCAGACTGTTTTTCTGCCAATACCATGCTGTTTTGGTTACTATGGCTTTGTAGTATGTTTTAAAGTCAGGTATGGTGATACCTCCTGTATAATTTTTTTTGCTCAGAATAGTTTTAGCTATTCGAGGTCTCTTACCCTTCCAAATAAATTTTGAGATTATTTTTTCAATGTCTTTGAAGAAGGAGGTTGGGATTTTTATTGGCATTGCATTGAATCTGTAGATTGCTTTTGGCAGGATTGCCATTTTTACTATATTGATTCTCCCTATCCATGAGCAAGCACATTACTGACTGAGCTGTCTCCCCAGCCCAACATTGTGGTTCTTATTTTATTATTTATTGATTGTAGTACTGAGGATAGAATCTAGGGCCTCATGCACACTAGCTGGACAAGCATTCTAGCACTGAACTATGTGCTTATTGGTCATTGTACATGCTGTCTGGAGAAATGTCTGTTCATGCCCTTTGCTCATTTTTAATTGGGTTATATATTTTTATTGCTTAATTGTTGTTTCGCCTCCGGGGGTGCCGTTAGCCGCCGTGGAGGGAAAATGGTGAAGTGGTGGGAAGCTGAGCTCCGCTGTCTCAGGGCGGTTCCACAGAGCTGGGGGTCTTCGCAGCGGTCCAGCGAGACACAGACGTGAACAGATGTGTATAGTGTATCCACGTGGTTCTTTATTCAATTGGGAGAGCTTACATTTATAGGAAAAAGGGACCAGGGGGATGGAGAATAGGGAAGAAAAAAGGGGATTGGTTGGTCGGGGTGGTGAGTTAGCGGCCTGTACTGGGATAGGTGAGTATGGACAACCTGGGAATACCTAATTTGGGGGGCCTGAGTGGCCGGAAATATGTGATTCTGGCCATGGTTCGTGGGGATGGGTACAAGGAAGTTTGTTACTTGGGTCTGACACCCATTGCCAGTCATGCTGAGATGGGAATGCTGGTTCCTGTGGCTTGCCCATGGGGGTTGGGAGTCAGGGTTGATGGAGCTGGGAAATGCCTACTGAATTATTGGGGTTTCACCTACTCAAACATCCTTAACCCTTTGTTCTCTGTGCCCTCACTAGCAGTGCCAACAAGCAGTGCCCATCACTTAATTATGAGAATATTCTGCATGCCAATTCCTTACCAGATGTACGATTTGCAAATATTTTTTACTCATTTTGTGTATGTCTTTAACTCTGCTGATAGTCTCCTTTGATAATTTTAAAACTATCTTTATTGTCAATAATTAGATATATTGTATGAGCAAATCTTGTGATGGTACCCCATTTCTCTCCTCTTTCCCCAAACCCACTGGGGGCCCTCCTTGGTGGGCATACTGGTTTAGTCCATCGGGTTGGGGGTTATGAATTGCACAAGAGATAGCCAGTTTTGTTTCCCCTTTATGTGTTGTTGCTGAGGGGGGCCATTGACTCTGGATATTCTCCCCCACCATGGCTCTTACAATCTTTCTGCCCCCTCTTCCACTCCGTTCCCTGAGTCATGGTGGGTGAATTTTAAGTCTGCTTTATTGTTGAGATTTTGAGTGTCTCTGGACTTCTGCTTTGGGCTGTGTTGGGGATTATTGGTGTCTGTCTCCATTGACCTTTCATGGGTTTTCTGACTTGCTGTGGAGATTGGTCTCCTGTTTGTATCGTCACTTTCTCATAGGTTTCATTTCGGCCCTATATGATAGGCCAGGGATGGTTAATCTCCTGCCAGGATGTCAGCCATCATTCCATGTCTTATTGGTGGAATTGGGTTGTCCATGGCTCTTGCTGCCTTCTGAAAAATACAAACAGAATCTGCATGGGAGAGTGAGATCAGTATAGGTTAAATGAGACAACATTGCTAATTTGGCAAGATTCTAATGGGTGTAGCCTCTCTGTAGCTCTCTGGTAGTGGGAATTTCTCCTCAGAGCCTGGATTCTTGGTCCCCAAAAGATTTTGCCATGGATCCAGTTCCACTTAAGGATTCCTTGCCACTGATTGGATCTCTTAGCCAATCTGTAAGCCATTAATTACCCTCCTCGTTGTAGTGCCACTATTGCACAGATGAGCACTTCTTGACTTGCTGGTTTCTTCCCTATAGCAGTGTGTTCAGCATTCTCATGACATCTTTTTTTAAGAAGGCTGGGGAGATTGCTCAGTGGTTAAAGCACCTACTGTGCAAGTGTGGGTATCTTGAGTTCTCATCCTCAAAGTCTATGTTAAAAGCCACATGCTGTAGTGGGCTTCTGTAATCCCAACATGCCTATGGTGATATGGGAGCTAGAGAGAAGAGAATCTCCTGGAGGCTTGCAAGCCAGCTAGCCTGGAAACACAGCAGTGTGCAGCAAGAGACTGCCTCAAACGAGGTAGAGGACAGGATTGACATCTGAGGGTCTCTTATTTCCATATGTATGTTGTGGCATACACACAAACACACACTCACATTCACACATTCACACTCATAGACACACTCACAGACACACTCACAGACACAGACACACAGACACACAGACACACAGACACACAGACACACAGACACACAGACACACAGACACACAGACACACAGACACACAGACACACACACACACACACACACACCAGAAAAATAAAAAATAAGAGTCAGGGTCTCACTTGTTACCCAGGGTAATCCTGATCTTCTGAGCTAAAGCAGTTCTCCTGACTCAGCTCCCAAGTAGCTAGGACTGTCAATATATAAAATTGCATCTGACAAATTCTTAAATTTTTGATGAAGTCCAAAAAAAAAGTCTTTTTTTTCCCCTGTTGCTTGTACTTTGATGAGCACACCCAAGAAATTGTTCTAAACCAAAGGTTGCAGAGATTTTCCTTTGTTTTCTTCCAAGAGTTTGATAGCATTTGATCTTACATTTAGGTCATCAATTTTCATATATAAGCTGAGCCATACGTTTCTTCTTCCGGGCAGATTGGTGGAACAACACTGAGAGCTTCTTGACTTTCATAGTTTTGATTGCTTGAAAGGGCACAGGCATCATTTTGAATACTGTCCTTCAGTGAGGTATGCCTGATGTTCCCTTAGTGTTAGATGCAGGGCTCATGTGTGCACACATGTGCTTTACTTAGGTGGAGTGCTGTTCTGAACCTTGCTTCCTGTCCTTTCCAGCCCTGTCACTTTCTGCTCCACACAGCAAGTTCCTCATCTTGGCTGCAACGTGGGATTCCATTATATGAGTATATTGCATTTTATCCAGCTTGTCTCCTTTTGGTGGATTTATGAAGTCATTGGCAAGGTTTTGCCGTTACTGAAATGGTGCAAAAATTGTTGTGGACATCCTCTTTCGGGTATCTGGATTTTATAACAATAGAAAGTGGCCCTTTTACTCCCCCCCCAAAAAACCTGCTGTTTACACAACTCCATCCCATGGAGCATCCTGGCAACCCCATTGAGGAGGGTCCTCAGTGGAATAGGGGCTGTGAGGAGGGAAATGGGGGTACCAACACAAGATGTGTACATACAGTTTCTACTTATTAATAAAGAAAAAAGCTCCTTTGTAATATTTGTTGTTAGTTTAAAAATTGAAATATTTCAAACCTACTGAAAGTACAGAGAATAATATTAAACCTTCTAGCTGTAGCAGATGTTATATTGGCTCCGGAACCTTTCAGTTGGTAACATTGTCATCTCAATTCAATAAATTGTTAACTGGAGACTTTTTCTGGGTCTTGTTCTAAGTTAGTGTCTCACTGGGCAAGATTATTATTAATGGTAAAATTGCTTCAAAAGTATGTAGCCTTTTCAAAAGAAAGATATTTTGGGAAAACTAGTCAGATTTCAAAATGCAGAAAATGTGGGCTTACCTCCCAGATATGACCTGCGAATAAAATACCAGGTAGGCTCCGCCAACTTTTCTTTTAGATTTCCTTCATGTCTTTCTTAATAGAATTTAATAAAATGAAACAGGAGGAGGAATCATGAAAGGTTAAGAATAATGGGCCTGAAAGAATGGGCCTGCGTAGTCATTTCTCATCTTGGATCCCTTACTTGGCTTGGGTATCAGGTGAGATGAGAAGTGTATTCAGGAATTCATCCCAAGCCTATTTCAGAACCAGGATAGATTTGTGATAAATCAGTTTTATAATCACATGTGGCAGTAGGCAATTTAAGGGAAAAAGAAGGGTAAGAATCAGAGCTTAACTGGGAAATAGGATTCTCTAAATATAAATACATACACACATCCATCCATCCATCCATCCATCCATCCATCCAGGACTTGGAAGGCTTGATAATAATAATCAGGATAAGGAGTTTCATTGAAGCATCTCATTTCGCATCTGAGGAAATGGAACTGAAGGAGAGTCCTGCCTACTAATTTACACACCTACAGGAAGTGCTTTGTGGGTAACGATGGGTTTTAGCCCTCTGCCAGCAGCAGACACATGTGTCCACTTGTATTATCTTCCACCAGCTCTGGACAAACCAAGACCAGCTCTTACAAGCTGTGGAGATCAACACATAGAACAAAACCTCCATATTTCTTGCTTAATGGATGTTTTGTGCTTTTTCCCCCCAGGTTTCTTTCTTTCCACAATTTCATATGTGTATCTATTATATTCGAAAACACATATTTCCCATTCTCCCCTCTTGTACCCTTTCCACTCTTGTGAATCTACCAGTGTGTGCACTACTAAAGAGAATATCTCCCGGGGGATAACAACTTATTGTCTGCCCATTAAATAATGTAACTCATTATGGACAATTAAAAAATAAATAAATTAATTTAAAAAAAAAGAGAATATCTCCCTCTTCCCCAACAACCATTAAGTGCCATTGGTTCCTCAAGGAGGGCTGAGGCCACCATGACAGCATGTTGACTGGCCCTTTCTGCTGGTCTTGTGCAGGTGCCCACAGGGCCGAGTTCATGAGTACAGTCTATTATGAGCTCATGACAGAGTTTTCCACCTCTTTCCCTCTTTTCTGTATCTCCAACACGTTTTTTCTTTTTAAAGGAATGGACTAAGGAGAAAAAATAAACCATGGGGCACAGAATATGGAATAGAAAATAAATACAAATGTAAGTTGTTTTACTAATTGTATAACCATAGTAAACTAGTACAGAGGATGTCCTATGTAAAACACAATAAAGATTCAAAATGAGGTATTCCCTTAGCATTTCAGTCTCTGATATTTGGAATTTAGGTTGCAGTCCTTGTTTTTGGATGGATCACTGGGTGTTTGGCACAGAACATGCTTTTAATTAGATTTGAACAGAAGAATGAACCCTTAACCAGGTAGAGTAGAAGTAGATGAAGTGTGTGGTTTCATGTGTCATATAACTAGCGAAGTTCCGTTTCATGATGCCGTGCCAGGTGAGGTTGTACTTGTTGTCAAACTCCTTGAGATGGACTGCAATGTCTTTCTCTATATTATATTTCTCCCACACCTGAGTACCACACTCCACCGAGTCCTCTTGTATCTCTTCCAACATGTTTGCATTTTGATCACCACCTTATAGCTAGCTGTAAGTGGTTGGTTGCTGCTGCAGTCAGCTTTCTCATTGCTGTGCAGAAAAGAACCTGACCAAAAGCAGCTTATAGGTTTATTTTGGAGGGGAAGCTCTGTGATGGCAGGGAAAATGACAGCATGAGCAGAGGGGTGGACAACATGTCCACCACAGCACTGCAAACAGCGGCAGGAAGGTGTTCCAAACCCTGGCAAGGGAAGCTGGTTTATAGCCCCCATAAGCCTGCCCCCAACAACACACCTCCAACTAGGTTCTAATACCAAACTGCCATCAGCTGGGAATGGAGCATTCAGAACACATTTGTTTGTGGGGACACCTGGATCAAACCTTGACAATTGCTGAGGATCTGGGGGAAGTGTGGAGGCGGCTCAAGGCAGAGAGGAGATGCCATCTACCAAAGCCAGGGTGCATCTCCTTTTTCATTCTTTTCACCCCCTCTTTTGCAGTGTCCCCTGAGTCTTGGAGGGTGATAGATGGTCCTGTATAGGGCTGAGTACCCAAGTCACTTCTCTTCAGCATTTAGATCAATCAGCTAATTAGTTTGCATTAACCACCTCTCACGGGGGAGGGGGTAATGACTTTCCTGACAAAAGTACTAATCTGTGTCCATGTCTTGAAGTGTACTCCCCACTTCTCTAACCATTTCAGAAGTTTAGGTCTTATGCTGAGGTTCTTGATAGATTCTTTTCAAGTTGACTTTTGCAGGGTGAGAGCTAAGTTCTAATTTTATTCTTCTATGTGTAGCAATCCCATTTTCCCACCATTTATTGCCAAGCGGTTTTCTTTTTGCTATTGGTTTTTGACACAATAATTATAAATATTTGTGGGGTACAATGTGACATTTATATAAGTTTATAAGAAGAGCAAGAAAAAACAGAAGTGAGAGTGAGTGCAAGAGCATAAGCAAGAGAATTAAGAGATTAGAAAGAAAAAGAGAAAATATACTTTGTTGTATGGCCAAGGCTGGCCTCAAACTTTTTTTTTTTTTTTTCGAGGTAGGGTCTCACTCTATCTAGCCCAGGCTGACCTGGAATTCACTATGTAGTCTCAGGGTGGCCTTGAACTCACGGCAATCCTCCTACCTCTGCCTCCCAAGTGCTGGGATTAAAGGTGTGCACCACCATGCCTGGCTTGGCCTCAAACTTTTGATTCTTCTCAATATCACAAATGCTGGAGCATAGGCATGGACCATCATGCCTGGCACAACGTGACACTTCAATGTCTACAGTGCATTATATTAGTTCAGGGTAATTGGCATATCCATCACCTTCAACAGTTATCATTTCTTTGTGTTGGGAACATTTAGAGCCCTTTCTACTACCTGTTTTGAACTATACAACTAATTGTTGTCAATCAGCTGCTTTTACTGTGCTATAGATCTTTGGAAGACATTCTTCTGTCCAGCCTCACCCCTTGTACCTTGTATCCCTCAACACATATCTCAGCTACTGGTAATCAATGTTTTCTCTACCTCTGAGACCACCTTACTACCTTTCTCATGTAAGTGAGAACATAAAGTATTTGCCTGACTTATTTCATTTGACATAATGTCTTCCAGTTCTATCCACATTGTCACAAATGACAGTCTCTGTTTTGGTGGCTGAGTGACATTTCATTGTGCATAGTCACTACATTTTGTTATCTTTCTCTGTTCATGGACAGCTAGGTTGATGATCATCTTGGCACCTGTGAATAAACATGGGACCACAGATGTCTCTTAACATACTGATTTCCTTTCTTTTATGAGGCTAAGTGCCCATTGTACAATAAAAATGTCATTATGAACTTGAAAATGAAAGGGTTTTCCCATGCTTCAGATACATGCCAGAGTGCCCAGCTCTTGCCCATGGTCAACAAATTGGTGTGGAGGGCTGTAGAGTCCCTGGGCTTCTTGTGGCCTGAGTCTACTGTTGAACCCATCTTCCTCTTTTTAAAGACTAGGATACCTGAATATAAGTTTGTCTTTCTTTTTTCTCATGAAGGCCATTGGAGATGGCCATGAGAGAGGAATAGTGTGAAAAGCAAGTCTGGCCATTGTCTGTCTGGGAATTCTAGGTGGTTGGCCATGTCACAGTGCCCATTGGATTCCCTGTCCTAGGCATTGGGTTAAATGTTGGGCCAGTGGTCCCCTGGGGTCTCTCCAGTTTAGAGAAGCCCATGTGTAGTGTTGATTGTTGGCCTCATGGAAGACTGCCTTGTTGCTCATCTGCCCTCCTTGGCTCTCTGCTAACACTTTTTCCTTGAATCTTTATTCTCAAGAAGAAATACATAGCTCAGAATGGCTTTGAAATCTCCACTGGGGACCGTTGGAGCTCTGCAGGCTTTAGTCTGTGTACCTTGATGGAAATCAGATGTCAGGAGAGGGGCATGCATATTAATGAGCCATATGGACCCGATTGCATTTCAGGCTCATCAACCCTGACCTTCTGAGATGAACCACTTACATTTGGCTTTAACTTGAGCTCAGCAGAACTAAGTTAAACCCTAACAGCTGGGGAAAGGAATTCCCACTTTCTCTGTTCCTCTAATCAATCAACCTGAAAGTCTCAAAGGCCAAGTGTTTCAGAAATAACAAATGCAAATAACTTTAATGTTTGCATTTTGAATATATGTTTGTCTTCTAAAATAGATCAGTGTTTTCATTGGCTTTGAGTAGGAGGCTAACTTCTACACTTGATCCATAGCCATATATGTAAAAATTGGAACAGTTGACTGCATTTGGTTCTTTTTCATAAATATTTGTTGACTATGCTCATGTGCTAGATTCTGCATCATGGGTACTAGAAAGAAAAATAAGGTATGGTTTCTTTCTTCAATATGCTCCTAACTTGGGTTGGGCAGAAATCATACTGGGACAATTCTTAGAGGACCTGCCAGTTTGTCAGGGCTTTGGGAGTGAGTAGATAACACAGAACGGGCAGTGGGGCACAGTTGTCAGGACAGGGCACCTGAGTAGCAGACATCTGAGTGAGGAGGGACCCCCAGGGCTGAAAGCTGGGGACAAAGGGCACATTCCTGGAAGAGCAGGAACATGGGAGGCTACCCGATGGAACTAACCAGTGGGTCTGCTGGGTCAGAAAGGCTGAAAGCAGTGGGAGGAGGGCAGTGGGTGTGGAGAGGCAGCCAGATGATCCTGGTGCTCAGTGTCCTGGAAGAAACTTTCACTTGGCCCTTGGGCACTGTGTAGCCACCGAAGAGAGTTCAGCAGGGTAGAATGGTTATCTTGCAGCAGGATGGCAGACAGATTGTACTGGACATGGCAGGGGATGCAGGGAACCTGCACTGGCCTGGATAGGGTGGCAGAGTGGGAGTCAGGTGGGTCAGGGATGTTAAAAGGATGAATGGCATCAATCTAGATGGGGTCTGCACCGGGAATAGTGCTGTTTAAAGTGCTCTGCTATCCTGAGTCTCTCAATCTCTGTGGTTCACCTCATCCCTTCTTTTTGGTGTTGATTTTCTTCATGCCAATTATAATTCATATACAAAATGCCACTGAGGCCTCTTGGTCCCCACAGTGAATACCAATAACCCCACTGAAGACCCGCAGCAGAATTGGAGCGAGGAGAAGGCCGTCTGTGTGTGCAACCCTTTCCTCCAGCATGTTAAAAACTAGTCATCTATGGTCACTGGTATCCCTGTTGATAGTGGGGGACTGTCAAGAAGTGATGCCTAATGGACACAATGGGACCAAGTACTTGTGGACGAGAACCTCTGAAATTGTCTGTAAATTGAAGAGTGACATGGAAAATGACTCACAAAGTGTCCAGTAGCCGTGGATGTGGAGACAGGAGTGAGACTCTGGGAAGCTGGTTCACTGTTTTCCTCTGCTGGCATGGCAGTCCTTCGTAGAAGGGCCAGTAACAGATTCCTGGCCATTGGTGGGCAGTGTGTTCAGTACATGGTAGCTTCTGTCTAAACCACTGCTTTCAGCATTGGGTGTGCAGTTGAATCACTCAGGTGGGTAGAAAACCTTCCCTTGCCTGGGCTGCAGCCTGGACAAATGATTCCAGACTTGGTTGGTAAGGACAGAGGTGATTCCCGTCAAAAGTGAAGTTTGGACCCACTGAGCTGGGCTGGACCAGTGCCTTGGGGGAGCTATTTTTTCTTAGGATAGTAACAGCTGAATGCATCTTTTGCAGGGCTTGCTGAAGAATGAAAATGCCAGACTTCTTGATCAAAAAGAAGGAAAAAAGTACCCTTAAAGACACTGAAATGCAAAACTTTTTCTTTCCTTTCATGAGCTTCTCTCTATTTGTCATGGTGCCTTTTCTACTTAATGTCATTCTAACCAGGAAAGAATAAAACATTTGTATTATTAGCATGAGTTGTGTAGTGCTAGTTTTAATCACAAATTTGTATGTAGAATTGCAAAATTATATGATTCAGATTTTATAGTTGATGCATGCATATAAATTTTACCAGAATGGTGGAAATTAGTTTACCTACTTATGTGTATATTTTTTAAAAACACTGTTTGCACGTGTGTGTATTTGTACATGTGAGCACACACATACATGCATGTGTGTGTGTGTGTGTGTGTGTACACTCAGGCCTCTTGACACTTTTTAAAAAAATTTTATTTATTTTTTTACTTTTGAGACAGATCTTATATCATCTAGATTGAACTCAAATTCACTTTGTAGCCAAGACTGTCCTGGAACACTGGATCCTCCTGTCTCCATCTAAGATTTGGCATTATATGGGTGTACCACTATATCCAGCTGTCTTGACACTTTTTTCATCTGGTTCATGTGGGCCGCTTGAGGATTCTGGGCCAACAAGCTTTGCAAGCAAGTGCCCTTAACAGCTGAGCCATCTTTCCAGCCCCTTGTGTTTACTTCTCGAAGCACAAAACCACACACACCACTGTCATGGTTTGATACAGGTGTCCCCCACAAACAATTGAATGTGTTCTGATAGATCGATCCTCAGCTGATGGCAGTTTGGGTTCTACAACCTCAATGAAGCTGTGTTGTTGGGGTGGGCTTATGGGGGTTAAAAGCCAGCTTCCCCTTGCCAGTATTTGGCACACCTTCCTGCCGCTGTTTGCAGTGCTGTGGCAGAGGTGATGTCCAGCCCTCTGCTCATGCCATTGTTTTCCCTACCAGAATGGAGCCTCCCCTCGAGTCCATAAGCCAAATAAACCCATTCCTCTACAAGCCACTTTTGTTTGGGTTCTTTCTGCGCAGCAACTAGAAAGCTGACTGCAACAACCACATATAGTGGTCCAGAGTGAGCCTTCCCATTGCAAGCTGGTGGAACGAGAGCATAACAAGAGCAGACCACACTACTGAAACCTTCAAGGACAGCAGCAAATCCTGCAGCTTCATGTCCAGCATCTGGGGCTTATGATGACATCTCTGAGGCTCTAAGGCGGGTAACCTCACCTCTGTATTTCTGCTGCCTGGAGCACACATAGCTTTCTCTTGGGTTTGCTCCACTCTGTTTTCCTGCAGTTTTCCTCAGTCCTGGCATCACAACATCCTGGGCTTCATCTTCACAGCTTCATGCAGTGGCTTCTCAGGATCTCCTTGAAAGGATTCTAACCCTGTCACATATTGTGTGGCCTCAAAGACTTTCTAAAACCTTGGCACAAGCCTCTATAATCACCTCACTCATGTATCTCTCATGTGTGCAAAACCAATACTGTGTGAATGATGCTACTGAGTTCTGTCAGCATGAGATGTAGTCTGGCCCCTTTGCATGCATTGGTGGTTGTGTTTTAACAGGAAACCCCATTCACTGAGTTTTCTCCTTTCAAATGAATTTTCATTTTTACCAGAGGGAGCTTATGGGTAGAATCCTGTCCTTAGGGTACCTTTCCTATTGCCCCAGCACAGAACACTGGGTTTCTCTTTGAAGTTAATCTCTTTAATAGTAATAGGTGTTTCCTCAGCACCCACCTTGCCTGAAATTTTAATTTCACTCACACCATTTTCTTCACCAAACTGCACACTTTTTACATCTTCTGACTTCACTGTTGGTCTCATTGTAGACATGGATGAAAGCAGTGAGCAGGGGCTGAGGCTATATCTCAGTTGTTAGAATACTTGCCCACTGTGCACAAAGCCCTGAGTTTTATTCTGAGCAGTGCATAAACTGAGCATGATGGTGTATGCCTGTAGTCTCAGCACTCAGGAAGCAGAACCAGAAGGATCAGAAGTTCAAGGTCATTCTTGACTACATAGTGACTTTTAAAGCCACCCTCAGACAAATGAACCCTGTCTCAAAGAAAAAACAAAACAAACAAAAAAAAAAAACATCTGTGAGCCTGAATGCTGTCTTCTGGCAAGCATAGTTCATTGCTTTTGAATTCAGCCTTATTCAGCTTCTCAGGACTTGGGCACGGTTGCAGCAGATTCTTGCTTAGTTTATAATACAAATGGCCTCTAGTCCAGTTCCCAATAGAGTCCTTGTTTATTTCTGAAACCCCATGAGCTGGGCCTCTGCTGCCTGCATTTATCTTGACTTTCTGGTCTTCCAAATTTCTACCTGAATGACCTTATGACTTTTCTAAGCTCTGCTTGTAGCCCTCTAGTGCTTCTTAAGCCCACCGCTGCAAAATCTTCCCAGTACTCTCCATAAACCAGTTCCCAAGGCCTGGAGATCACATGATCAGGCTTATCATAGCACCAGCCCCACTTCGAAGTATGAACTTTTGTATTACTTTGCTTGTAGCTGTGACCAATTACTTAATAAGAAGCAACTTACGGAAGAGTTTATTTTGGCTTATAGTTTAAGAAGGGGTCCAGTCTCTCATGGCAGAGAAGGCTTGGTGGCTGGTTATATTATGTCTGCAGTCAGGAAGCAGAGAGAGGACAGGAAGTGGGGACAGGTGAAGAAACCTCGGGGCCCACCCTGAGTAACCCACTTTCTCCAGTAGTCCCCACTACAAGGCCTGCCCCTAGCTGGGGACCAAGTGTTCAAACACATAAGCCTATGGGGGACATTTCACATTCAAACCACAGTATGCACACACTCTGTTCTATCACTGTGACAAAAATACCTTAAAAAACCAACTTATAAGAAGGAAAGATTTATTTTGACTTAAAATCATTCTGTGGCCAGTTGCTTTTGGGCCCTAGGTGAGGTGTCATTTCATGATGGGCGTGTAACACACAGAAAGCAAAGACACTGAGGAAGAAGACCTTGAGTCCTAATATGTCCTCCAAGGGCATGACCCAACAATCCACATCCTCCCACTAGGCTGTATTATCTGAAGGTTAACACAGGCCAGGGACCAAACTTTCAACACATGGATCTTTGTAGGCAATTCAAGACGCAAACTGTAGTATCCTCATAAAGGAATGTTCCAGTTTGTGGGAACCCCAAGGCCTCATTCCGGTGGAGTACTGTCACCTTCAGTTTGTAGATTTGCTTCACATGGCAAGACTTACCTGTGAACTTGCTGTAGTGTGAAGCAGTAGAAATAGAGACAAAAGAAAAGTGTTTTATAGACTGCAAAACCTACTGGGATGCCGGGTATAATTAAAATAGCAAGGAAAATGTTAGGCTTTTGCTAGATGGAGTTTAGAGATGAGCCGTAGAAGCTCAAAAATGTGCCTAGGAACTAAATGGTATTGAGGATTGGAGGACAGAGCTGTTTGGGAACATGTGTTGGTTGACTTGCTTAAGAAACAGAATTTTTGCTAGCATTCTTGAGACTTCCTGAAGCAAGAAAGGTTTGGTTGGGGCTTTTAACAAGCTGTCTGTATTTGAATCCCATCCTGCTTAATGAATTGAAGAACAATGACTAGGTTCATAAATTATGTTTTGCTGAAATTAAATATCATTAATTTAAAATACACTAGTGTATGAAAATAGTTGTTGAGTTTGATTTTTGAGTGTGAAATAAAAATACTCCAAAATCAAAGCAGCTTATGAAATCCAAAAAAATCTTATTAGTGGCTTATAATTAATATAAGAGGAGTATAAGCTGAGCAGACAAACATGCTTTTAAATAATTAGTAACTCAAAAACTGTTAATTATCCTTCTCTTTTAGGATAATAGCTGGCATCATTCCCCAAAATTTCCTTTTTGTTTTAAAGTGAAATGTTAGGAAACTGTTTTGGGGAAGCATAATTTTAAAATTAAACTTTGATTTTGAAAATAAGAAGTAATTGTACCTGAAGGATGATCATCATTAAGAAATCATCTTTGTTTATACATTTCATAGCTTCATAGCCACACACTTGACCTATACAACCATTTGTGACAAGTTAAGAGCTTGGTTTCCATCAATGACTAGTTCAAGGTCACATGGCAAGACTATAAGGCATAATTGCTGGGCTCCAGAAGATAACATCTTTAAGATTGCAGTACCTAAGATTTCTTCTGCTTGTACTGACTAAATAGCCAGAGCTTTATCATTGTTCAGAACCAGCAGCTCAAGAAAGTGTCCTTGGTCACTTGTGTAACTGCATGGTGGGTGTGATGATTTGATCCAGGTGTCCCCCACAAATGTATGTGTTCTGAATGTTTGATCCTAGCAATGGGAGTTTTGGAATTGGAACCTTGTTGGAGGTATGTTGTTGGAGGCAGGCTTATGGGGGTTATAGCCAGCTTACTCTTTCCAGTGTTTGGCACACTTTCCTGTCGCTGTTTGCAGTGCTGTGGAGAAAGTGATGTCCACCCTCTGCTCATGCCATCATTTTCCCTGCCATGATGGAGTTTCCCCTTGAGTCTGTAAGCCAAAGTAAACCCACTACTTCCATCAACTGCCTTTGGTTGGGTTCTTTGTTGCAGCAATGAGAAAGCTGACTAAAACAGTTTTGGTACCAGAGAGTGGGATTGTTGCTCCTATAACCCCGATTCTATAGCTTTGGCCTTTTGGAACTGATTTGCAAGAGGAATGTGGACAAATTTGAAACCTTGGCCTAAGAGATACCTTGCAGTGGTGTAAGTACAGCTTGATGGACTAATCTGGTCAGAGTTGAAAGACATGAATGCAGTGAGAACTATGGACTGTTAGGTTTGGTTTACGAGGGTGAGAAAGAACTTGTTTGGGACTGTGACAGAAGCAGTTTATGTGAGAGGCTGCATTCTGCCTGCCTGTGTCCTGAGAACTTGTGCAGGATTGCTTTGTATAGAAATGGACTTGTGTGACCAGGTGGAGATGGCACAGCAAGAAATGAAATCTCTGGGCTGAAACTGCTGTCCGTTTAGCTGCAATTGCTTGAAAGATTACAGCCATTGAGATTGGGCCAGGTGTTCTGCATTGGGACAGCAGGAAGAATGCAAGCTTTTTTGAAGTAAGGGGCCCGAATGTTGAAGCTTTCCTGCTTTTCAAAGTTGGCTTTTACCCCCATGCATTAACAAGTTGGTGGTTCATCTGGTAGTATGGAATACAACAAATGCAGGAAAGAGCATCATAAAATGTGCAACACAATTTTGTTTTTTGAAAATGGCTATTGGCAGTGTGAAGCAGGTGTGTTGGATTGCCTGTATGGAGGCCTGATGGAGCCGTGAGGATAAACTGTGGGTTGCATTGGAGATCCAGTGAAATGCCAGGACTATGGATGGCTGCCAAAGAGAACTGCCACACCAGATGAAGTTTTCCTGGACTGTGGGTAGCCAAGCTGGGGGGGGGCAGAATCGGAAATCCAAGAAACCAGTCACTAATTATTATCGGACTTGGAGTTAGAGTTTGATGTTTGCCCTGTTTGTTTTAAATCCTGTATTGGTTCAATCTGTCTTTGCTATGCCCGATGCTACCTTTTGCAGTGTGAGTTTGCTCTGTCTCATTATGGGTGTTTTTTTTTTGTTTTTTTTTTTTTTTTTTTTTTTTTTTGTTTTTTTTTTTTTGGTATTATGGCTCAGTTGAAAGATGTTTGAGTTGTGATCGATAAAAAACTGTGGGGACTTCTGGAGCTGAGCTGAATGCATTGCATTTTACATATGTATGATTATTAGTTTTGGGAGGCCAGGGCAGATTGTGATGGTTTGATCCAGGTGTCCCCCAGAAACACATGAGTTCTGAATGCTTGATCCCCAGCTGATGACAGTTTTAGAATTGGAACCTTGTTGGAGGTGTGTTGTTGGGGGAAGTCTTATGGGGGTTATATCCAGCTTCCTCTTGCCAGTGTTTGGCATACCTTCCTGACGTTATTTGCAGTGCTGTGGCGGAGGTGATGTCCACCCTCTGCTCATGCCATCATTTTCCCTGCCATGTTGGAGTTTCCCCTTAAGTCTGTAAGCCAAAATAACCCCATTCCTCCCATCACCTGCCTTTGGTTGGGTTCTTTGTCACAGCAACAAGAAGGTTGACTGGAACAGTGGGTGACCTTTCTCCCAGAGACTGGGGGATTGACCAGATCCTTTGGCATCTGCTTGCAGAGCCGTCCCTTTGGTGCTCATCCTTGCCACTCACTGTGCTCCAGACCAGGGCCCTGAGACTCACCTGTGCATCTCACTGTTGACAGCACTATCTTGCATTTGAAAGATTAAAAAAAAAGTTAGTAAAAGGTTAATTAAATTAATTAAATAAATTACAGTAAAAGGTTAAATAATATTAATGAGAGGCCTCACTTCATACATGTACAAATAAAGCCTTCTTATGGTGTTAAAGAATGTCCTTTTTTGAGTATTAATCACTATTAATGGTGTTCTTTTGTGAGGTTACATTATTATTTTAAAAAGTGGCTAAGACTTGAAAATGAATGTTTATGCTTCATACTTCTGCATTTCATTTTAATATGTAATTTAAAATACCAAGTTATTTTGAAGAGTGCATTTGGTTATTAGAATATTTACTATGTTATGATATCCTATTTCAATTTAATTTCAGTAATGGCAAAACAAGAACCCAGAGTTTTAGGGTCTATAGCAGTCTAGGAAATGACCATCTAGTGGGAATGCTTCAAGTTCACTATCCTTATTTTTTCAACAAGGTCATGAACTCTGGTGAATTAATCTAGACACAAATAGCTTCGATTACTACAGAATTTATGTGAGAATTTATAGGAGACTCATGAGCTAATCCATTAGCATCCACTTTAACCACTGATGCCCTAACCCAATCACTTCTCTGCCTGCATTCGTTTCTCACTTCTAGTGAGTGCAACCATTTCTGTTTATTACAAGAGGTTAGTTCATTTTAATTATGGCAGTTTTTTTCTGGGATATTTATCTTTATAACATTGTATTATTGAAAACTTCAAACCCACATAAGTAGAGAGGATAATATAACAAATTGTCATCATCTTCTATTAATGCTTATCAGCTGAAAATGCACTCTTACAGAATGTCCCTGTGTGTGGCCAAGCTGTAAACCCTGAGGACTAAGGTCCAGCTGGAGAAAAACAGTCAGAGTACATGGCAGGGGGAATGGGCGGGCCCCCAAGAAAATACGTCATTGAATGGTTATGTTCTTTGCCTATGTGACGATATGGTTTGCTTTAATTCTTGTCTAACACAAATACGTACTGTAGCAGTGGACACCCTTCTCTCTAGGCATTGCTTACTTTTTGTAGACTAGTGGAGGAGACATGGGAAAGTTAGGGAGGCCTGGATACTGTTTCCTCATGAGATTTTATTGTGATAACTTTTGGCACTTTGGCTTTTTTTTCTTAGAAGGTCTTGGGTAATGATTATCTGAATGGAAAGACCTTCATTGGTTTTGTCTTAAGAAATACTAGCTGCTACAGCAGAAAAACTCAGAAATCTTGGTGGCTTAACACAATTAAAGTTCATCCTATCAAAGAACTATTTGGCTAATTTTTTTAACCTTTTTTCCCTTGAGGTTGGGGCTCATTCTAGTTCTGGCTGATCTGTCTGGAATTCACTATGTAGTCCAGGCTAGCCTCGAACTCATGGCAGTCCTTCTGCCTCCCCAGTGTTGGAATTAAAGGTGTGTTCCACCATGCCTAGCTATCTAGCTAAAATTTAAATGGCACTAATCCTGGTTTTCATAATGTACTTGTCTCCTCCATCTTCTAATGCAGGAACCAAGGTCCCTTCATTGTGGGTCACTAAACCTTGCTGTCAGGGGACTAGAAGATTGGAGGCACCTCACCAACTCTTCCCCAGCACCTGTGTTCACACTTAACTTTGACACCTTCATTCCAGGGAAGACCAGAAACAGTCAGAGTCCTTGAATGTTGGGAAGCTCTCTGTGTCTGCGTCTGTTTTCCACTCCAATTGTGCAGTCCTTGCAGATGCTCAGACACAAGAAGTTTAGTTCTACAGGGCACAATGGGAAGTGCCTTTCTGTGGGAGAATGTTCCAGTAGGTGGTACAAAAGCCTGATGTGTAGTTTTTGTTGTTAAGATTTAACTGTAGGTCTAGATGTGAAATAGTAGCCAGTTCTATTTATGATTAATTTCTACTGTGTAAAAGCTTTCTGCCTCTGTCATAGATACTAATAGATGGGAAATGTCAGTGCAATTTGACTTTGGTTTCTGAAATCAAATAGTATCATTCGGTTTCTAAATTTCTCGGTGGTTTATCTTTTAGGCACAAACCTTGGTAAACACACAGAAACCTTGAGTAGGTCCAAGAAGGGGAGGATCTGTAACTTCCTCTTTTTTTATTCCACTAGTTAAACACATTGCCTGGCACACATCTGTGTTCCTGTTTATCTGAGAATCTGTATTAATACACACCTTGTCAGCATCAATGGAAAAAATTTTAGTACAGTATAAGCAAGTTACCCATGGTTGGCAGTTGAACATGTGATGTGTGGTGCGAAGTAAGCCCATGCTCTGACCACCCACACTGTCAGGTTTGGATATGGCATCTGCTTGTTTTAGGCAGGTCACTTGCCTCTCCATGTGGAAAGTCAGTGAAGCCCCTGGAGTGGTATCTGAAACATTTTAGACACTGGAAACAAAACTGATTACTTGTAATTCTGATTAAGATATTTGGGATATCTTAATGAATACCTCTCCTTAAGGGAAAAAAAATCATGTAAGTACAGATAACTCTAATACGGAAATTTACCATTTCAAAATAGTTTTCTTCCCTTGTTCCCCCTTCCCTTCCCTCCCCTTCCCTCTGTTCCCCTCCTTTCCCTTCCCTTCTTCTTTCCCTCCCCTCCCTGCCTCTTTCTTCCTTTCCTTTTTTCTTCTTTTCTTCTTATGACTGACTCTTGCTATATAGTCTAGGCTGGGCTTTAACTCATGATCTTCCTGCCTCAGCCTCCCAAGTGTGGGGATTTATAGGTGTGTGTCTCACCACACCTGGTTTCAACATAGTTGTGTGTGTGTGTGTGTGTGTGTGTGTGTGTGTGTGTGTGTGTGTGTGTGTGTATGTTCCTAAAGCTAGCTTTAGCAAGGTGATGCAGAAATCACGTCTTTCTGGAATACTGCTTAATGGGTCAGCTTTCATGTCAGGTGCTAAAGAATTTGACCTGTGCTTTGTCCAGTGTTTTTTGAAACTTTGGCTCTGAAGTGTCCCCTGTGGATGCCAGGGGAAAGATGGGGGGTTCTGATGTTCTTCTGGCTTTGTAGAACCATTCTCCTCCTTTCATGAGCACCTACTATGCAAATGCTTTTCCACCGTAGTCATGTTTAGGTTCTTCGTTCTTGTCATGTCAATTTAATCCTGAAATTGAGGTTTATTTTTTTCTCCTCGATCATCCAATTAATCCAACACTATGTGTCATTTTTAGCCCTCTATCAAAATATAGTTGAACTTATTTGTGTGAGTCTGTTGTGTCTCGATTTTGCTCTGTTGGTCTTCATACCTGTCTCTCTACCACTTCACTAGATCTTGATGTCTGTAGTCATCAAAAGCTTTCAGTCATTTCTCCAATTTCTCTCTCCCTCTTCTGACTTGTTTTAGTGTTTCTTTAGGCTTGCCAGTATCTATAAAAAACTGCTGAAGCCGGGCATGGTGGAACTCACCTTTAATCCCAGCACTTAGAAGGCAGAGGTAGGACGATCACTGTGAGTTCAAGGCCAGCCTAAGACTACATAGTAAGTTCCAGGTCAGCCTGGCTAAAGTGAGATCCTACCTTGAAATACCAAAACCCAAACAAGCAATCGAACAAACTGCTGAGATTTTGATATGGATTGCATTTAACCAGTTAACCATACTCAATCTATAGAGGTTTATCTTTCTTAATATGGTGAATCTTCTAATTATTAAACATTATATGCTTCTATTTACGAAACTATCAAAAAGTACTAATGCTTAAAATCTATAAAGAGCACATATAGGGGTTGGAGAGATGACTCAATAGTTAAAGGCACTTGCTGGCCAAGCCTGCCAGCCTGAGTGCAATTCCCCAGCACCCATGTAGAGCCAGAAGCAAGAAAAAGTGGTGCAAGTATCTGGTGCATGCAGTGCCAAGAGACCCTAGTGTACCCCCCTTCATGTGCAAATAAGTAAATATTTTTTAAGTGGTGTCAGTTTGTCTTTTAGTTACAAATGACAACTCTTGAATAGGGTAAATATTTTTTAAAAATGCATGTACAAATCAAATAGCTAAGAAAGTGAAAAAGCATGAGAAATACAAATATATATTAAAAATTGTGAAAAATGCTTAGTCTTAATGAACGTCCATGAAATACAAATGACCAGATCCTATTTTTTTGCTTGTTTAAACTGGTAAAAATTTTAAAATGTCAATATTATCCTGATAATTTATATGCAAAGAAATAGGCATTTTGGTGGAACATTTTGGTGAAGTCTTTTTGGAAGGTAGTTAGCCATACTGACTGAAATTAGAAGCACAAGTTGATTGAGGTGTTTCAGTGTGCAAACTTCCATATGTATGTACATGTGATTCTGGTACAAGGACGCTCAGCCCAGCATTACTGAAGCAACCAAAATGCCATCTGGTAGAGGAAAGGTTAGACAAATGCCATTTCATCTACAGTGTAGAAGAATCTTGTACATTAGCTACATGAGCAAGGTTGTGCTGTGTGCACTGGCATTCCAAAGCAGACAAGCAGGAGAGAAGTGACAGCCATTCTCATTTGAAGTACATGTAAAAAGCCATCTGGTCAATTTTTTCTTGATCACATGATAAACATATACCACTACTTCAGATTATTCTTTCTTGTTTTTTTGAGGGTCTTGCTCTAGCCCAGGTTGACCTGGAATTCACTATGTAGTCTCAGGCTGGCATCAAACTCACAGTGATCCTCCTACCTCTGCCTCTCGAGTGCTGGGATTAAAGGCGTGCACCATCACACCCAGCCTCTGCTTCCGATAACTCAGTTATGGCTCAGGGAGGTGAAATAACTTCTAGATTAACTTTCCTTTTCTGTCTCTTCTTGCACAGCTACTTTTGTTGCTGTCATTGTGAATGAGGGTCTGTAGAGTCATTGTGGTTCAGGCAGGAATCTTGTGTCTCTGGCTGTACAGAGTGGCTTTACCCTCTCAGCTCTCTGTTCTTTTGGTTTCCAAGTCAGAAGGTGCCATTGATCCCTCTGATTTCCTTTGAAAGGGTCTCAGTAGGGCCGACTTCCTGAAGTCTTGTTTTCCCACCCAATTTGGGAGGAAAGCTTATAAAAAGCATCCAGACAACAGGTAACTAAGTACCTAATCTTTGGTCTGGCAAAATGAGGGGCTCATGTAATTTACAACATCAGATTATTTTTTCATAAATCATATAGCTTAAAATTGCTTCTATGAGCAGAGCTTATTTTGTATGTTCATTTTAATCTTCTTTACCAGTTGAAATGTTCAATATGAATAATTAAGATGTAGAAGAAAGAATGATACAGTGAACATCTGTGTTATGACCTCTCAGTATGAACTAGTGTACTGTTCATTTGTACATTCTTCTAGAATGTTCTAATGACAAGTGGACTGGCAGTTTTAATGCCCCTCATGCTGCTGCTTTCTGACTGAATACTGGTGCTTGGCCTCAGCTCCATGCTGGTTCTCATAGTGCCCTCTGTGGTGGGAGTTTCTATTGCAGGTGTTATATGAAAGGCACAAACAACCTTTCAGTTTTATCACAAGCAACTGGGACAACTCATAGGAGAAGGTACAGACCCTCCCACCTGTAATCGCAGGTGCCCCCTTGTGCCAGCTGCATACAATAATGCATGAAGTCTCCTGACCTCAGGGGGAGAGAGAGAGTATAGAGAGGGTGAAAGGTCAAGGGACAAGGCGCTCCATGTTCTGTAAAGTAGGCCCTCACCCTGAGACTGAGGGAAAAGGATCCATGGGGGTAATCCCAATATAGAGAGCTCCATCTAGATGTGGTTTCTTGGGGCTCCCAGGCTCTGTAAGATCTTGACCTTTGGTTTAGTTTTATAATAATTTGATGTTTCTTCAGAGTATATCTTTTTTAAAAACAATAATTTTAGACTTATGGAAAAGTTGTGAACATAGTAATAGGAAGTTTCTGTACAATCTCCATCTGGTTTTCCCCAAAGTTAGCATCATTCATGAGCATGGCAGAGTTATTAAAAGTCAGAAATTAATTACGTGTCTTTCCCTTTCCTCAGATTTCTTCCATTGTCTCAGTAATAACCTTTTTTTGATTCACCATTTAAACCAGGCCTCCACATTGCATTGTCATGTCTCTGTTGGTCTCTCCCAACCTAGGACAGTGCCCAGGCCTTGAAAATGTATAAATCTGAGTATGTAGAAACCCTTTGAACACAATTTTTTCCTTAAAGTCCCTGTGTCCTCTGGGATGACCTGACTTTTTCTTCAGGTCACTGCATTCTGCGCCTGGCACATGAATCTCACAGAGCTCACCCGACGACAAGCATGATTCCCTTGCCCGAAGAAGACTTCCTCCCTGCCATCTTACAGGAGCCAGTGCCTAAAGTAAACTTTGTTTACTCAAGTTCGGGCTTCCAAATGCAGGCATGCCTCAGGAGCAGCTGCTTTCAGTGTTAGGCCTTCATGCTGCAGGAGTGGGCTGCTGGGGTGGCTTTGTGCACAGATGCTTAGTGCTCAGCTGAACCCTTCAGGGCTTAGTAACCTGCCTCTGGGCGACTTCAGTGCTGCTCCTGGAGTGTCCCAGGAACCAAAGGTGGTTCTTGTGTTTTCACAGACAATGACAATGAGTTCTTGTCTTTCTGGAATTGATATGGAGTATAAGTGTGCCAAAGAAGGATTGTTTCATTCTAGAACTTTTCTAAAAATTTATTGTTTATTTTTAAGACAACATCTTAATCTGTAGTCCAGACTGGCCTTTCATTTGTGGTAATCCTCCTACCTCAGTCTCCCAAGTATTGGGATTACAGGCATGGGCTAACACGACTGGCTTCTAGAGCTTTCTGTAGGCATAGTTACCTGAACTCTGGAGAGCTACCTGACTTTTTGTGTTTATATCTCTGCATTCCTAGTGTGTGTGTCCACATACATGGACAGACAGAAAGACTGACAGACACACACACACACACCCTGAGAGGATGAGATTTTCCTAGGACTGAAAGACCTGAGACTTCAATGCTAGAACCTGGGTGTCCCACATGAACTTAGGGTTGATTAGCCTTGAGGATATCTGACATGGGCCAGAAGTGAAGGCCTGGCCAGGTTGTAATGATTCTCTTGAGTTTCTAATTATAGTCTCTGTCACCTGCACATGTCCCTTTTTAAAGAAATCACTACCAACACTATATTCTTTAAAAATTTTAAAAATGTCTTTATTATGAATAAGTATATACATTGTATGAACAAATCTTGTAACAGTGTCCCCGTTTCCCTTCTCTCTGTCCCCTACCCACTGGGGTCCTTCCTCGGTGCGCATACTGGATCTGTCCATAGGTTAGGGGGTTATGAACTGCACCAGAGGTAGCCAGTTTTTCTTTGTTTTTTTTTTTCCCTTTCCTTTCCCCTTGTGTGTTGTTGCTGAGGGGGGTAATATCTCTGGATATTCTCCCCCACCATGGCTCTTACATTCTTTCCACTCCCCTCTTCCACTCAGTTCCCTGAGTCATGGTGGGTGAGTTTTAAATCTGCTTTATTGTTGAGATTTTAAGTATCTCTGGACCTTTGCCCTGGGTTGTGTTGAGTATCATTAGTGTCTGTCTCTATTGACCTTTCATGGGTTATCAGACTTGCTCTGGTGATTGGTCTCCTGTTTGTCTCATCACTCTCGTAGGTTTCATTTGGGCCCTGTGTGAGGCTAGTTGTGGTTTGTCTCCTGCCAGGATGTCAGCCATCATCCAATGTCTTGTTGGTGGAATTGAGTTATCCCTGACTCTCTCAATGTCTTCTGGCCTGGAACCCGGGGTCAGTGGACGTGGTCATGGGGTACAGGAGCTGGTGGAGAGCCAAGGCACAGTTCCCTCATCTGGCCTTGCCTGGGGTCAGGGGTCCGACCTGTATTATTCTTGTCTTATCAACTTCCTTCCTACATTTTGTTGGGGAATTTTGAAGGAATTTCTTATATCCTTCAATTTCTTTTCATTATATCTTTTTCAACTAAAATTTTTGTTGTTTTTGTTTTTTGAGGTAGGGTCTTGATCTAGCCCAGGCTGACCTGGAATTCACAATGTAGTCTCGGGATGGCCTTGAACTCACGGTAATCCTCCTACCTCTTCCTTCCAAGTGCTGGAATTAAAGGCGTGTGCCACTACTCCCAGCTATTCAAATAAACTTATTTTGAGGTAATTTTTAGATTTATGAGAATGTGTCAAGGAGTACA
This sequence comes from Zapus hudsonius, assembly GCA_004024765.1. Classification (NCBI taxonomy): domain Eukaryota; kingdom Metazoa; phylum Chordata; class Mammalia; order Rodentia; family Dipodidae; genus Zapus; species Zapus hudsonius. The sequence goes on from PVHP010014830.1 coordinate 24,794, forward strand.
GAGAGTTCCCATATTCCCCTTATCAATCCTCCTTCATGTTATATTTCCACAGCACATTGTTAAAATTCAGAAATGGACATTGTGTGTATTAATAGTAATTACACATGATTTGGATCTCTCCAGTTTTTCATTGGTATCTTCTTTCTGTTCCAAGGTCCATTCTGCGTTATCACAGTGCCTTTCAGTGTGACAGTTTCTCCGTCTTTCCTAGCTCTAAAGACTGACAGTCTTGAAGACCACTGGCCAGATGCTCTATACAGGTGTTTGAGGGCTCTAAACTGTGGAGAAAAGTGCCATAAAAATAGGTGAAGTGCCATCTCACTCCATCATGGCCTCCCTGGACATGTAAACTCTGATCATCTGGTTTATTTTGTATCAGCCTGGTCTTTTCTTTTCTTTTTTTTTTTTTAAAAATATTTTTTATTTATTCATTTTCAAGCAGAGAGAGAGAGAGAGAGAGAGAGAGAGAGAGAGAGAGAGAGAGAGAGAGAGAACACCAGGGCCACCACCTTGTGGGTCTGGCATATGTGGGTACTGGGGAATTGAACCCAGGGCCTTAGGCACTGGAGGCAAGTGCCTTAACCGCTGAGCCATCTCTCCAGCCCATAGGGTTTGTTTTTTTAAAATATATTTTATTTATTCATTTTCAAGCAGAGAGAGAGAGAGAGAGAGAGAGAGAGAGAGAGAGAGAGAGAGAGAACCAGGGCCACCACCTGTGGGTCTGGCATATGTGGGTACTGGGGAATTGAACTGGGGACCTTAGGCACTGAATGCAAGTGCCTTAACCGCTGAGCCATCCCTCCAGTCCAGCCTGGTCTTTTCACCATGAAGCCATCACTTACCCTGTTCCTGTTTTCTGTGAGGTTGAGTCACTCAAAGGGTGGGAAGATCAGTGTAAATTGTCTTCATATAAAAAAAGGATTGATTTTATTTTTTTTGGGGGGGGGTGCTAGGAATTGAAGCCAGGGCCTCTCAAATGCTGGCAAGTGCTCCACTACTGACCCATACTCCACCCAACAAGGAATCATTTTTTATTCCTTGCAATATCTGCATTTGAGGTGTAATGGGACATCCTGTGCTTTGTTGAATCTGGTCTCCTCAATTATTTGAAATTTTTCTGTAAGAAATATTCATCTCTTCTCCTTGACTTTCGACTTAGAGTTTGATTTTAGCATCTTCCTGGTATAGTTTCCGCCATCCTGTAGTGGAGTTGGATATACTTAAGTGGTGGTACTTTGTCTACTTAATTTTCTTTTAAAGCAACATGGAAAATAGTTTTGCTTGCTTCAAAAAAAGGAATTAGTTTGTGTGTGTTTTAATCAAAGGATTTTTTTTCTCATTATGTGAGCCAAAAAGCACATTAGTTTTCAAACCCTATAAATGAAACCCAGAGTTGAAGGAAACAAGAGATTTGTGCTGAATTTCCAAGTGCACATCAAGGGAGGGGTGAGGAAGACCGACACTGATGTTCCTTAAGCAGACCCAGAAGGCTAGAGCAGCAGCTAGTCAATAGACTCCTTCAGACTTGGCAGCGTGAGGTGCTTGTGATAGCTTAAGATCCTCGACTTCTAGCAGGTGAGAGCAAATTCTAAGTGGATGTGGAAATGATGGAGGGTTGGGAGGGTGCCGAAGGAATCATGTAGTTTGCTTTTAAGAGAAAGCCAGACTCCTGTTTCCTGGAGGTGCACCTCGCTCAGCGAATGGTGCTGCTTTTCATGAAGCAGCGATTTTGCAGTCGTGATTCCCTTGGATGTTTTGTTCCCAGCAGCTGGTACCCATCAAATCCAGGCCTGCTTTTCATCATCAGCAGGTGTTCCAGGAAGCAGGAGGACTGCAGAGCTCAGAGAGGGCACAGTTCCTCCTGGAGCAGAGACTGTATTGTGACAGGGTTCCCGGTGAACTGCTCCAGACTTGAGGGCTTGCTTGAAGGGGCCAGGCAGAGGGATGCTTGGGCCACTTTGGTGATGACATTGTCTTCTTACCAGTTCTTACCCTCGGAATGGGGTGTCACCTGACACACTGTAGGCATCTTAGTTTGTTGGCTGGTAAGCGCATTGTGTTTTGCTCTGTCACATGTCGCACAGTCCTCAGCAGTTGTGACATGGGTCTTCTTCACCTCAACTGACCACTGTGTTAAGGACTCCAGTCACTTGTCATTTCTTATTTAAGTCAGTCTTTCTGAGGTATGTATGGGCCCTGACTCCTGCCAGACCTACACAGAAAGCCTCTAGCATTCCCCAGGGTGCCTGACACCATTGGATCCAATGAGTCTGTGCTTTCTCCCAGGCCTCTGCCATGGGCTCTCTTTTCGCTGCCACATCTCTGGCACCGGCCCATCACTTGGTATGCAGAAGGTCCTCATCAGATACAAGGGAGCAAACAGATAGCCATCTCTGCCTAGAGGGCTTGTCTGTCCCAAGTAAGAAGTACTTACATGCATAGAGATGCCCAGGGCAGCTCACTAGAGTACCTCTGTACCTGTGTTCAATACAGATAATAAGTTTAATTGGAGGTTGCCAGTTCCTTTTCCAGAGGAAAACAAGAACCATCATCACTATTGGCCTAGCTTCCTGAAGGTGTTAATGAGATCTGTGTTTGGGTCATGTAATACTCTTGAAAAGAGCAACATATGTTTGCCCATGTGTTTATATTTTTCAGATACCAGATGTCTGTAGTACCAGTTTTTATTGTCTATTTTTGAATTATGTTTTGAAGCTTAACACATTTTGGGATATTTCTTTAGAAATGAGTGTTGAACACTACCTGATTGTAGGCTATAGTTTGGAAAGCTGTTTTGAATTTTGAATTTTGTGGAATTTCTCTTTATGGGATGCCTTTGTGTCAAATATGCAAATCATAAACGATGAGGCCAGCTCCCATCCACTTTGGAAAAGACAGAGTGCAGTTGGGCGTTTATGGGCATTTGTGTTTTCTGGGAGGATTTTGAGTGCCAGTGTGACCCTGAGGAATCCTTTGTTGTCATTATGTCAGCTGACCTACACCTGTGGGCAGGCTCCATTCTGAGTTCGGTCTGACAGATGGCAGGGCTCATGGTGTTGTAGAAATACCCAGTGACAAAAGACAGAGCTGCTTGGGAAAGAGGAGAGTAGAGTTTTATTTTACGCCTGGGCCAGGGGGTCCAAGCACAGAAAAGATTTTGAGCCCTGCACCCCAGTTGACAAAGGAGTTTTGTAGTCAGTGCAGAGTAGGGTATGTGACAGTATACATGCAAATTACCATCACCTAGCAGTTTACACATTTACAATATGTTTCAGGAAATTCAGATATTCTCCCCAGGTATTCTCTGGCCTTGTCTCTCCTAACTTCCTTATCTCACAGAACTTCAGAGCCCTGACAGTTTCTCACCTCATGCAGTGAGATTGGCCATCTGGCAAACGTCAGTAGGATGTAATAGTGAATACAGGGGAGATCTGGCAGACAAAGGATGTAACAGTGAATACAGGGGAGGGGGGCAGTAAGCTTATTCTCATATTCTGGTCTGCTCCAAGAATGGCAGCCACCTACCTCCAGTGCTCAGGGTCCGGAGGCCTCAGGTGTGCCTCTCTGCACTGGTGCCCTTTTTTGTGTCTAGACCACAGGGAACTTGTGGGTGAAGTGAGTTGAGTTCTTTTTACTCAGACCACAGTCTGTGCTGAGCTGCTTTTCTTTCATGACAAAAATCAAACAGCTTTACTTATCTTTTCCAGACCACTCTGCTTCTCAAGTGTTTTTTTTATAGCTGCATGTGAGGTTGTCAGAAGTGTTTTTTTTCTTTAATGCTATCAAGCTGAACACTTGTTTTCAGGTATCTGTTTCCCTTTGTTCTGGCTAACAAGCTGTCTGAGGTGTGGCCTCCCTCCTCTGTGCCTGCAGGAGGCACAGCTTCCGGTCATCCAGTCAGGGAAGGGTCTCCACAGAGCACTTGTTTCCAAGCTTCATTATCAGGGAACCCTTTGTTTGGCTACAAGGTGGACAACATGAGTTTCTCTTTGATGTGGAGATGGGGAGCAGTGAGGTTCTAGAGGGCTCAGAGCCACGTCTTTGGGCTGTTTCAGGAGGCAGCTCCTCCAGGGCCACTCCCAGGAACCCTTGGTCACAGTGTAGTAGCCTTGTCTCTGGACTTGGGCGTTATGGGCAGAGCCATGCCATCCTAGTCACAGGGCTGCCCTTGGGGCTTCCTCATGCTCTTGCCTTAGGTCCCAGTGACTCCCTCTGACACAGCCATTTGTTCCTGCATTAAACTGGAGGACCAGCATTTCTGCTTGAAAAACAAGCCACTCCTGGTATTCTCCTGCTCAGAATTGTCATTGGCTCAGGTTCTTGGGACACATGTGACCCATGTTTTCTGTGTTGTGTGTTGCAGCTGAAGTTGACACCTTGTCACCTCAAACCAGTTATTCTAATTGCTCTGATGGGTCTGAATGCCAAGTAGTCCTGTTACTGGTCTTTCATGAATAGCCTGCTTGAAGTACCTCAGCCACTTTGATCTCTGCATCCTCCTTTGTATGTCCTTGCTGGCTTCTTCCTGGAGGGTGAATATCAAACCTCAGCCCATCCAAAGCTCTGGCTCCCAGGCAGCCTCTCATGGATTTCCTGTGTGCATCCTTGGCACATGCATGTGTTCCTTTATCCCAAGCCTGTGTGTTCACCCTTTCATCTGACTATTCATTTGCACATCTCCCTCCTGCCCTCTCCTCTTGTGAGCATGGATTTATGACCACTTTTGGATGTGCATGACTGCTGAGACTATCTGTGGGCACTGCTTTCATGTATATTTATTTTTAACATGGTGATGTCTGAAAATGTCAGTCATTTCCATTCAATTTCTCCCTTGTTCTGCAATTAAATTATGGATTCCTTAAGACAAGAGCCAGAATGTAAACATCCCCCACAGCACCCCATTGCAGTGCACAGAGCCAAGCATTGACAAGTATCTGCCTTCCATTAGAGTTCCAAAGAAAGTCATGCAGGATAAAGAAGCGTTGAGTCACTGGGAAGGGAACATAGTATGGATAATTCTGTTCAGCTCCCATCTTCCTGTTCTTCATGGGTCCATGAGACCCTCACTCAGAACTAACCAAGCAGAAGAACAAAGAAGCCAGGGACTGAGACCTCCTAAGGTTCCACAGGCATCAGGACAGCGGAATCATTATCACCATCCGTAGTGTTCACGACAGAACGCGTGAATCTGGAGTGCTGGTGGCCTTCATAGTTACTTTACATCATGCCTTGTCACGTGGGTCACCTTTGCGGATGCTTGACCAGCCATGGAGCTATGGAAATGGGGACATTTCGCTTTGTTACTCCTCAGTCAGTGCCCCTTGAGACAGGCTGCTTCATATCAAGGCCCTTGAACCTGCAGAGTGTATGGGCTTGCATTGCTCCATAGAGTAAAGGGATAGATAGAAGAGGTGGTTGCTTTATATGACATTCTTAGTTTGAGGTCCCTCTCTTTCTCTAGCATTTACTTTGTTCTGAGACCTTAGCCTCATTACAGTTTCAAATTTGTTCTCCCTCTTTAGTGGCATGCGCAATTGAAAACATTTCAGTGAGAGAATGTTTAAAACACAGCGATTATAAAGGATCTGGGGTCATGTGGAGGCCTTAATTGATCCTATGATGAACGTTCTCCCTCGACAAGGGCCTCCTTTTCATTATTTCTCAAGGCCCTTATCCCGGCTGCAAGTGCAGAGCGGCTTAATGCTTCTGGCTAGTTGTGCTCTGAGTTATGCTGCTTTTTTAAAGCATTGACTTCATAACCCAGAGCTAAAGCCAGAGGAAGCTGGATAACTTATTCCCGTGTTATTTATTACATAAGGCATTAAAACAGCACCAGCATGGTCATCTGTTTTGCTTCTCAGAGGTGCTGTCATCACTTTATTCGACTGTTGTTAGAACAGATGTTTAAAGGGACAATTTTGGCATGATTGTATTTGCTTACTTTTTGATGGCTTGCGGAACATTTATATCTATGGTTTTTAAAGAGCTGTGTGTCGTGGGAGCACAGAAGCCCATTGGCCCTTACCAGACCTAGTCCTGGAGAAAGACGGTGGGGTTTCTTGGGAAGAAGTTTGACAGCAAGAACCCTGCATGCAGACACTGCAGTTTACAGCCAGTAGACTAGTAAATAGCAACTCAAATGTCAGCCTGCCTGAAAAATGGCTCTTAAGGTGTTTATGTGAATGCTAAGTGACCACTGTTTAAAAGTAAGCAAAATTCAAAAAGAAAACTGTTCAGAGAGAGCTTACAAACCATTTAAGGTCCCTGCAACTTTAATACTTATGTAAAGTAGTGAACTGGCTTTAGACTCATTTCACATGCCACGCAGTGTGAGTTTAAATGGTTAATTTTGGTTCTCTGAGCTTAGGCTTTCATAGAAGAGCTTATCCATACTGACTTAAAAAATGATTTGTTTCCATGTGTGGGATCAAAATATGCTTCTCAAATTGCCATTTCATAGCAATGTTTGCAAAATAATACCATAACTCAGCATTTTGATTTTGTATTCAGAGAAAGTTACTAAGGATGAAAGATTACTTAACAGTTCTTTATTCTTCTGTGCTATTTTAGCCATTTTTTGTCCCCTTTAAGAAATGTGAACAGAAGACAGGACTCTTGGTTGAACCAAAAGCAGATACCTACTAAGTTGACAGAACAGCCTCATTGGAGGTGACTAGGCTGAATCCTAAAGAGTCCAGAAAATGACCTTTAGGTAAATTGAATCATGAGTTCATTTGAGGCTGTACCAGTATGACTCTGTAGAAAATACTAGTTATATAGTAAGACAGATGTTGCTAAATTCATAACTAGATTCCCCAGGTCTCAAAATCTCTTGCTTTTGAGCCAAAAAGTGAGCATGCTTTGCCACCCATATGGGTTCTGCCATCCTGTGTAGTGAGCACAGCCATCACTTGGAGCATAATAAATAAGCACTCGGTAACTGCCTGTGAGTTAATGAATCGCAGAAAGAGATAACTGACAAGATGTCATTTGTACATAGGGAGTTGCTTATCGATGGAGTGCCATCTGCTTTCCCTGGTCTCATTGTTATCTGTGAAGGCTAACTGATAGCCTGGTTCTTCAGTCTGTCCAGGATGTTCAAGTCCTCACTTGATGTTCTGAGGTTTGTCGATGTTAGTGCGGATTTGGTTTTCCTTAATGTCTTGAACCATTGAGATCAGTTGATCAGTCTTGTAAAAATTGGCTGGTATTTTGTATGTACCCAACACCTTTAGTTAATGGAGTGTTTAACCTTTTCTGCTATGAATCAAATCACATGGCAGAATATATCTATGAATCACATTTTCTCTTGTGTCTGTTATGCATTTTTACATTGTATTGAGTTAGTGGGAGGGAGGGACTTAACTCTTACCAGGTTTCTGTTTTTATATAGCATGAATGGAAAGGTCTAGAGGGATGGAGAGTTTTCTTATTGAGTTTGATTATTGACCTTTGCAGTCATCCCAGTTGATTAGAGAACTTTGATTTCGTTGGAATACTGTCACTCATCATCCTCAAAAGAGTTTGGATTTGTAATGCCTGTTCATATCTAAAGTGATGCTAAACTTTGACTCTTTTTGTTTTTTTTCTGAGTTAGGGTCTTGCTTTAGTCCAGGCTGACCTGGAATTTACTATGTAGTCTCAGGGTGGCCTCAAACTCAAGGTGATCCTCCTACCTCTGCTGCCTGAGTGCTGGGATTAAAGGTGTGCGCCACCATACCCAGCTACAACTTGACTCTTACAGAATGACAGAAAATGGTATTTGTGTTCTGCTTCTGGAAATAAACGCCGAAGTCATTTTTAAGAGAGAGAGAGAGAGAGAGAGAGAGAGAGAGAGAGAGAGAGAGAGAGAGAGAGAGAGAGAGAGAGAAAGAGAATATGCACACCAGGGTCTCTTGCCACTGCAAATGAACTCCATCCACATACACCACTTCATGCATCTGACTTTTTAGGTGTGTACTAGGGAATTGAACCTGGCCATTAGGCTTTGCAAGCAAGTGCCTTTAACTGCTGAGCCATCTCTCTAGCCCAGCACTAAAGTCTTTCTACCAGTAGTACAGGGTTAGTTTGATGGCTGCCCAGGACTAGAGTGCTTTTCAATGAAACATCCTACTAAGATGTCTGATACTATTTATCTGATGAGATTTACTTCAATAAAAATATGGGGCTGGCTCAGTGGTTAAAGTGGTTAAAGGCACTTGCTTGCAAGTATGCTGGCCCAAGTTCAGCTCCCTAGCACTTATGTAAGGTCAGATGCAAAGTGTCTTCTATGTCTGTGATCCCAATGTGCCTATGACAATGGAAGGTGGAACCAGGAGAATCCAGAAGCTCAAGATTGGTGTACACACAGTGGCCAAATCAAGGGAGTCTGCAAATCAAAAAGATGGCAGGAAAGGACAAACACCATGTGGCTGCCTCTGATCTCCACACATGCTCTGGCACATGTGTCTATACCATACATAAATAATTAAAAATGTTTGTACTCAAATGAGATGAAATTATACATTAAGATAGTTTTTCTTCTAGAGTGTGCAATTTAAAACCTCTATTATGTTTATTCTATTCTGATATAAATCATCTCAGTCACCTTTTCAGAAATATTTGTAGCAAAGGGGGAGAACATGCCTGACTTCCCTTCTTAAATTGCTAAATCAAATTTCTCAGGTTCATATATTTTTTTTCTTGGAATTGCATTGCTAAATTTTTATCCCTCCATGTGGGTTTATATCAGAAGTACTTTGGTAATTTCTTTCCAGTGTTCTGACTTGATGTGATGGTACACACACACACACACACACACACACACACACACACACACACACACACACACACACACACACACACACGAACTGTTGCAATTGAAGGACTCCAAGCAGTACTTGTTTTATTGACTTGGAAGCCCATAGCTCTTGGTTTCCAGTGGTTGCTTGCAGTGTTTAAAGCAACTGACAACCCTAAGATCATTACCAAAAGTTTATGATTTGGAAAAAAAAAGGAAGGGGGAGAGTGGGGAATGGAAAAATGCTGTTTAAATTACAGACTGCTTGCAGCAGTTCCACAGGGAGGGCTGTTCACCCAGGTCACTTAAAATATGGTCATAATACTGAGAGTTAAAAATAACTTTTCTTGGAGAGGACTTCAAGAGCAAATCTCAAAAAATCCGAATGAACTTAAAAGTACATCAAAGGGATTGTGTAGAAAGCACAATTTCAAGTCCTTATTTGTGGAAGGTTGTTGTTCTATGGGTTTGCTTTCATTTAGGGCCACCTATGATCTTGTGACCCTGATTGATTCTTTGTGCCTCTGTTGACAAGGTCTGATGCTGTCTCCCCTCCTCTGCTGCCCAGGTAGTGTCCAGCACTTTCAACTGGAAATCAGCTGGCTTCCTGGGTGTCCCCTTAAAGCCCTAAGCTGTAGCTAGAAACCTCCTGCTATCTCTTCTCCTGGGGATACTCCAGGCAGAGCTATGTGAGTTGCTCATGCAGAGACCCCCCCCCCCCAGTCTCTCACCAGCTACTGCTAAGGATCCCTGACCCTAACTCCTGGGAAATGTGTTTTATGGGTCACGTGAGTCTTAACTTTAAGCCAGAACATCTGAACTGCTACATAGCAAGTTGACCCCTGAACTTTACCTAAGCTTCAGTACCACAGTTAATTTTTTTTTACACAGTTTCTGTGGATTATGAATTCAATAATTTTGATGGTTCTGCAAGGGGCTCATGAGATTATAGTTAAGATGCCAACTGGTTCCATGGTTTACTGACATTTTGATAGGCTGGAGGATCTGCTTCCAAAAAGTGCCACTTGAGAGACTGGCAAACTGTGCTGGCAGTGGGCAGGAGGCCTTGGTTTCTTGCCGGGTGAACTTTTCCACAGGGTTGCTTGAATGGCCTTACAGTACAGCAGTTGGCTTCCCTTAGAGTCCTAGCCTTAGAAGTTATACACTATAACCTTTGCACTTTCCTGTTGGTTATGGAGACCAGCCTATTCACTATGCCTTGTTCACAAGATGGCTGCTACACATGTTCAAATATAAATTCCAACTGGTAAGATCTATCCTACCATTGTCCCACAGCAAGGTTAGATATGAGCTAAGTACAGATTGAGTACGGGTACTACATGATGAGTTATATTTTGCAGTCAAATGATCTAACTCTGAACTAGTTATACTTGGAGTGTCTGCAGAGTTGGCTGTTAGGCCACAGCAGAGAAGAGTTTTGTTCTTAAGTAATACATGGTAGAAGCATTTTATTCAAACTTCTTTAAGTGAAGGATATAGCACTCTTGTTTTCAGAAAGAGGTAAGATTGTCTTTATGTTTACTTTCTACAATACTAAAATGATTTAGTCTTTTTTCTGTGTAATCCTTTTTCCCCTATGCCTACCTATGGCATATATGCCCTTTTATGTGTATACGTACACACATATTTTTACACAATAAGATCATACCATACTGCTTTATAACCTTTGTTTTTCCATTAATAACTTCAAGGCTAGTCCAGATAACAAGACTAGACTAGTCCAAAGAGAGAAAGACTAGAAGAGTATTGTAATCACAGGGGCGAAAGAGTGACAGAGCAAAAAAGACTAAGCTCATGGCTCCAGGGTGGCTCTGGTGGGGGGAGAGGCAGCCAGAAGCCTCATCTGGAAGGTAAGCAAGGTGTCCCTGGTAAAAAGAGATCCACAGTGTGACCCACAGGACAGGCCACAGTTCTGGCATGCCTTGAATTGAATTGGGGATTTCTGGTGAGACAGTTGCTTCTTGTCCACAGTGGGGAAGAGCTCCATTTTGTCACCGTCCATGTCTCAGAGGACTTAGAAGGAAGTTACTGGTTAAGGCTGATTATCCTGGAACACTGACAAGTCAGGGAGTCAGGAGTCAATCTACTATAGCCCTAGTGTAGGAGACAGCTGGGAGAGGCAGTGATGGATAATGGGAGGCTCAGCCCAGCTAGTGAAAGGTATGGGTGGGTGCATACTCACCCTCAGTGGCTAGGACCTGAACCCATCACCTGAGGAATCTCAGCCCTGAGTCTGTGAATAAAATTTGGGAGCCACGTGTCTGCCCTGATGTTCACTACCACTGGGGACTCTGACGCACCAGTAGAGTACCTGACTTCTGCCGTCAAATCCCTCATCTCTCCAGCAGGTGTTCAATGTTGAGCAGGTTTTGAAAGCATGGAGCTGGAGACAGGTCCATCTATACAGACCTCTAAACTGTGCTTGCTTCCTTCACTCCTTGTGCCCTTGAGAGACACTCTTTGGCTAGAACATTGGCCACCCCAGGTGGTGAGTCGTGGGTATGTGAGAGAACCTGCCCAGCTTAAAGACAGAAAGTGGCCAGTAGAGGCTTTGGCATACAAAGACAGGAAGTTCCAAAAGGAAAAGAGCTTGTCCAGTTCCAGGCTTAGCACTAAGCTCAGTGGTAGAAAAGACAAGGAAGTCCAACTTAAACTGACGCCACCCCTTCACCTTCCCACTTGATAAACATTTTTGAAGAAGCAGAAAGAAGCTGTTCTAACACTTCCTGTTATTTTCCCTTTGGGTTTCCTCTTTTCTTTTTATTGTTTTTTTTTTTTTAAAGTAGTAGCTTCACTTTACCTATGTAAAGTATTTATTTTTGTTTTGGCTGATTTGGGATTCACTGTGTAGTCTTGGTGGTTTTGAACTCACAGCCATCCGCCTACCTCTGCCTCCTGAGTGCTGGGATTAAAGGCATGTGCCACCATGCTTAACTCTTGACTTTATTTTTTTTAGGAAATCATTGATGTGTTTTTAGTTTTAAATTTCACTTGTTGCACACGTAATTTTGTTTACACTTTATCTTTATTAGGCATTTGAATTATTTAGATGTGTTATTCTCTCCTTTATAATACTGCTCTTCATCTTTGTTCTTTTTCCTTTTTACCTTGCTTCTGCTTTCCTTTTCTCTGGCCTTTTCCTGATTTTATTAACTTACTATTTTTACAGTGATGTTAAGTAACTTTTAACTTTATAACACATTTTATATAAATTTACCATTATCTGTTTTATAGTGATGAGTGGTGTATTAGTTGGTTTGAATTAATTTCAAGTGTATTTCTATATCTTGTTTTGTGTTGTTGCTTTTATATGGTTTGTTTTCTCTTCTTTAATATTGTTCTGGGCATCAAGCCCTCAAGAGCAGGCTGCTGACTGAGAAGATTCCAAAGTTAAACTGGAAGAATTTCCAAATAAAAAGATGTGCATATTAAAACACAGAAACAGGACACATGAAAAAGCAGGTCAACACAGTTCCTCCACAAGGTCATAACTCCTAAATGATTGAATCCCAAGATCCTGGACACTGAAGTTCTGAAAAAGAAGTCAAAAGTCTACTTCTAAAAAAAAAATGACTTCAGAAAGGAAACACACATATGAATCAAGTAAGAAAATCAGTTCTGAATGTAGATAGGCAGACACGTGGCTCCCAAATTAGATTCACAGGCTCAGGGCTGAAACTCCTCAGGTGATGGATTCAGGTCCTAGCCATCCACCCGCACCCTTCACTGGCCAGGCTGAATGCCTGCTGCCTGAATATAAAAGAGAAACTCAGCAACGTGTGGAGGAGAAATGGAGCAAGGAAATGTAGAGCTTGGAAATAAACCAAACAGAAATAAAAAAAATTGTGTCAAATAAAAACATCATCAATAGATTATCAAGATAGACTATCAGGGAAGAGAAAGCTGAGGAAAGACAACATTCAGATATCAATAAATAAGTGAGACCACAACATCTAGAACTCTGGAATATGAGCAGGAGACCAAATCTAATGCTCTATATAGGGTAGAAGGAGCAGAGGTAGAAATTTTAAAAATATATTAATGACTTAATTTAGAAATATCCAAATCTAGGGAAAGGAGTGGACATTCAAGCACTGACCAGAGAAAAATTCCACAGCACAGTATATAGCAAGCTGCCCTAAGCATAAAACAACACCCAACAAAAGCAGCTGATGGCAGGAAAGGGCTTAGTTTGGCTTATTGTCTGGAGAGGAAGCTCCATGGTAGCGGGGGATAGCATGGCACAGTAAGCCTAGACATCACTCCTTGCCATGGCAGGTGGAAGACAGGATTTCCTCCGTGGGTTGTCTGGATCAGTCCTTGTAGCAGGGACCATGGATAGCTTCGTACTCAGCCTGGTTCTCCTGGTCCAAGTGTGTTATTACTGAGGGGTGCCATGCCTCTGGATAGTCTCCCCCACCACAGCTCTCACAATCTTTCTGCCCCCCTCTTCCACTCAGTTCCCTGAGTCATGGTGGATGAGTATTAAGGCTGCTTTAATGTTGTGAGTTTAAGGGGTCTTTGTGTTGAAAATCATTGGTTTCTGTCTCATTGGCTTATCCTGTGTTGATTGAATGGCTGTGGCTGTGGGTCCCTTGTTCATCCCATCATTTTCTGCGGGGTTCCATATGGTTCCTCCACGATATGACTGTGGTGGCTCCTCTCTTGTGAGAATCTCAGCTGTCAGCCTTCGATTGGTTGGTAGGTGTTGCAGTCAGCTTTCTAGTTGCTGCGCAGAAAGAACCCAAGCAAAAGCGTCTTGTGGGGGAATGGGTTTATTTGGCTTACGGACTCGAGGGGAGACTCCATTCTGGTAGGGAAAACGATGGCATGAGCAGAGGGCTGGACATCACCTCTGCCACAGCACTGCAAACAGCGGCAGGAAGGTGTGCCAAACACTGGCAA